>CAICTM010001599.1:0-26128 GCA_903772945.1 Seminavis robusta
CAGTATTTCTGCCGGTCCTCTGAGTTGTGCCTGAGTTTTCCTCTGCACAACGAACTTTGTGGCTTCGTGGGGTTACCACGATTCCACCCTTCTTCGTTGTACAACGGTCGATTCCCTCAGCAAAACTTTTGTTTCTCGGGAATGAATCGCCCCTAGTTTTTTTTCCAGCTGTGCTGGCTAGCCGCCTCTGTGACTTATGGCGCGAACTTGCTCTCCGAGCAGCGTCGGCTGCTACTGGCTCTAGAAGCTAGTAGTACTAATCTTGGTTTCCCATCTCCCTGGTGAGATGGGAGCCACTCCTTAGCTTGTACCTACCAAGGCAAACCCTTATGTAGGTTGTTTACTAGCTACATTAGTCACAAAGGCCCCAGCCCCAGCTGAGGCGGTGGCAGGGAATCTTCGATTCTAGAGTACGGTACCAGGTAGACTACAACGGAAAAATGAAACTCACTGGCAGCACAGTGGCAGAACACTTTAGTACTACATGTATTAGTAGTACTCTTTTGGACTGGCAGATACCGGTGCTTTACCTCGGCAGTTTTGCTGCCAGAGCCCTCAACCCCTTTAATTGTTTTTCCTGCTACGGTGGTCCCTGCAGGTATAAGGGTAGGGTTAGAATACAAATAAGTCAGCAAAAACTAAATAAGTATCCTAGGATGGTGCTTTAAACCAGCTAAAGCTATTTACATGCACCCTATTAGGGGGATCTGCTTCTACCAGGAAAAACTCTAAAGCCAGCGAAAGCTATCATAGATATAACTTGTATTCTAGCTAGCTAGGGGTATCCGCTTCTAGCTTGCTATGAGAATCTGCTTCTAGCTAGGGGGGATCTGCTTCTAGCTAGCTAAGCGCAAGTTAAGCACTAGCTAGCTAAGCACTAGAGGTATCTGCTTCTAGCTAGCTAGAGCTAGCTAGCTAATAGAGGTATCTGCTTCTACACTGAAACCTTTCTGCCGAGGTTACACAGCTCCGCTGGCTTAATTAGGGTGAATGACTTGAATCTTCTCCATCACTCCTATTGGTAGCCTATTTCTGCTCTCTGCTCCATTCTCCTTTATTATGCTTCTCACAGCACTTCTCATAATTCCCCAGAGACAAAGGTTTTCCAAGCAACTTCTCCATGGATATCCATCCATCATCCATCCAACACAACCATGACCATGAAGATTGTCAAGAAACTTTTTGCAGCACCCTCTTTCAAGAAGAAGAAGTGCACACCCAATGAGAAGGTGGTAGCAAACTACATGGACGCTTGGAACCGACATTGCTCGATGGAGGAGAGTCTCAGCTATTTTTAATCTGAAAAATCTCCCCTCCGGCTCGAGGACACCCCTGATATGCCAGCCAAGATCTTCATGTTTGATCTTGACAAGATATTCAAGAGCTTTCCTGATATCAACTTTGAGCATGGGACGATCAAGGAGGAGAGCCCTGGGCAAGTGTTTGTGGAGAGCATTCGAGTCAGTGCCACTCATACAGGAGAGCCTTATGGCTTTGCTTACTTTCCTCCGGTTCCAACCACCAACAAGCATGTTATCAATGACCCTGAAAGGTTCCTGTTCTTCCTCAAGAATGGCAAGATCGCTGTCATGCAAATCATTTCTTTGGGAGACATGAATGGGGGGCCTGGCTTGTACATGCAGATTGGTGGCAAGTTGCAAGCTCCACCATCCTCAGACGTGACCTGTGATACTTCTGTTTCCAGCACCAGTCTGAGCAGTGACACCGCAGCTACCAATGCCACTGACATTCCAGACATCGTGGAGGAGCATGTCACAACCAATGAAAAAATTGTTACCCGGCTCATGGACGCTTGGAACAACACGGCTGCCACGGTGGGAGAAATTTGTGGTTTCTTTGCAGATGATGGTGTTGAAGTTCAGTTTGAAGAGTCTCCAATCAATACGGCAAAGTTCTTTGCAGTTGAGTTGAATAAGATCCACAAGAGTTTTCCCGACATTCGCCTTCAGTATGAGTCCATCAAGGAAAACGGAGGAGGGCAAGTTGTTGTGGAAGAACTTAATGTGAGTGCCACCCACACAGGCGAGCCATATGCCTATGCCCACTATCCTCCCGTTGCAAGAACGAACAAGCGTGTCGTCAATGATCCAGAATGCTTGTATTTTACCATCAAAGATGGCAAGCATCACAAAGATGCAATTGATTGCGTTGGGCAGCTTTACCGGCCCCTCTGGTCTGTACACGCAAGTGGGTGGGCAGATTTGAAGGGGTGTACTTGGGGTTGCGCAGATTGTCTCAACTAAAGCATTTGTGGGAATGACAGTCTCTTAGACAGTGTCCGTAAATTTTTTTGTAAAAGTTGCAAATTCCTTTCTCGATTACAAGTGGAAGATGTACTGCTGGCTAGCTAGAGTACGAGCTGGTGGTCTCAAAGCACAAGCTATCGAGTGGCATGGCCATCAGGATAGCTAGTATAGGGGCAGTCCACCGGTAGTGAGGAGTGCTGCAAACTATAATGATGGCGCCGCTCGTCACAAAGGAACGAGTGCGTGGCTGGCGGCTTCGGGCGAAGTAAAAGGCATGATGGAGTTGCCAAAGAAATTCGAGTGCTGCGCACGACGTATCCTCCTGGGAAGGCTAGTACAGTCGTAGCCACCGGTAGCACCGTAAGTGGAGCGACATATTTGTCCATCAATATATCTGGACTCGTCTTTCGCGGTACTAGTATCAATGCACACATGCACACTGCAGCTTCTGAAGTAGTCTATCTCGGAGTCACGTGCACAAAGGTTTCTTGGGTTGAAGTTTGTTGTGCTCGGAGTTGCAGCTCATTGTTCTTCTTGAATCGCAACGAGTGGCACATGTACAGACGAACATATGCTACTCCGAAGCAGGATCGATGCCCATCTTCGAGGCCTCTTGGATAGCTACCAGCTCCTAGCTAGCTAGCGAGGGATTCTTGCAGCGTCTTTTAGAGGAATCGAATCTTGACGGGCGCAGGAGCAAAGTACGATCCTATCCCAACACTACAAAGCTAAGTTAGGTGCCTGCACCAAGCTACCCTAGATGTCCGAGCAAGCACAGGTGAGCCCTATGCCAGCTTCGCTATGCTATAGCACAAGTAAGTGTGCGCTGGCTTCATTTTGATTGTCGTACCGTTGCCTCTGTGAAGCCTGGATGAGGTACAACACATTCGATAATTGCGACCGGCCGAAACGCCCGCATGCTGCTTCGTTGGCCCATCTCTACCGGCACCATCCCTACCATCCCCATGCGATTTCTTCCGCTTCCGTCGATTCCAGGTCAATTGTGGCACGCTGAATCCAGTTGTTTGCCGTAACCTCTGATGCTGGCTGCTTCTTGCTTGCCCAGCTGCCAATGTAACCGGTGCGCATACAAAATCCTTTGCAGCCTCTGTTGATCAGCAATGTGGCTATGACAACCGTAGGAACTTCCTTGGCAGGTAAGGTAGACGTGTGCCAACTGCATCACTTGACCATGCCTTGACGCGCAAAGGATCCATATGAGCAACCTCCGTTGTTCATACAGTACTGTAGTAATCAACAAGGCGACGGAAAGACAGAATCCACCTTGATCATGACCAACAGCGCTCCCTTTTTGGCAGGACTTTCTGCCTTCTGCATGGGATTTGCGGCGCAGGTAGGACACTTTTCAACCGGAGTATAGTTGGCGTAGGTTTCAGGCAGTCCATCTCGAAAAGGTTCTCCTGGAACGAAAAAAGACAAGGCCCAGTAGTCGTCATTGCCCTGGATATAGGTAATTGTAGGATTGCAAAATGTCTGCAACTGCTGGGGCAATGCAAGCGGCACGATTGCCGCTTGTTGAGAAGATGCATCGTAGAGGATTGGTCGACAACTGAGCCAACCAATATACTGCTCGTCGGCATTGGCCATTTTCCCTTCAAACAGCAGAAAGCTACTGCTGTGGTCGGATGGATGTTGCAAAGTGGCACGTTGACCAATTTTGCCCATGACTTGCAGCTTGCGTAGTGCGGTCACTACGGTATCATCTTGTTTGGCATTCCAGCTGTATCCTTTGAGTACATGCTGCTGCTGCTGATTATCGTGTGGCGGTTGGAAGTTCACAATCCCCGTGCCGGGTAAGTCAGTCCAAAGGTAGTAATAAAACCGAAGGTAAATTGTTGTTTTCTTGTCTTGCACTACTACTTTGGAAAATGTTGGAGTGCCCACGCTGACCACCGGAACGGGGAGAAAGAACCAAGGCCATATCTTGACTCGTTGCTTCAACTGGACTTCATTATACCATGAGGAAGTAATCAGGGCTTGTAAGGATGGATACAAACGAATGGCAATGGTATTTCCATGCAAGAAGTCTTCGAGTTCGTAGGCCAAGAAGAGTTGTTTTCCGTCGGGATGCCAATGCAAGTAACCCATGGATCCTCTGGTGGCCAATTTGGACAGCACCCTCCATTTCGAAGGGACTTGGCCCGGAGAATCAATGCTATTGCTTCGGGCTACATAAATGGCTTGGTACTGGCCTGTGTATTCCGAATCTCCGCCGACGTTGGCATGAAAAACTGCCAAGAAAAATGATTCCATGTCACCCACAGAAGTGGTATTCGTTACCCACAGAAGATGAGGCACATCAAAGGATGCTTGCTGGTCTTGGTCCAAACCCGACACCTTGGATGGAATCGTCACATGAATCCCCCATTGATGCCGAGACGATTCTTCCATAGCCTCCTCAACGGCGCGACCAAGACGCCTTGCCACCCCACCCACACTAGTACAATCATTCGGGGTGCTCGCCACATGCCATCGTTTCCGTCGCGCCTTCTCTAAATCATACCGTCTACGAGCATTTCCACGAAGGTAATGTAAGAACAGGGCAAAGACCAAGAGAGCACGCAGCAACCAACCATGCCGCTTCGTCATAGCACCCAATCGGATTTGTTCGACGACGCAACACACAAAATCCTGAGGAATAACAATAATAATTTGCGTCTCAGAGGATCCCGCAAAGTAAAGCCCTTTGGCCCCCGAGTTGGTCCTCCGTTCATGACCCCTAATCGCAAGGAACAAGCCACAGCATGGACATAACTTCCCTAGTAGTAGTAGACTACTCTAGCTAGACAGCTCTACTAGACAGCTAGACCCCCCCATATCTATAATGCACATATGGAAGTGGGACGTGGGAGGTCCGGTTGCGGCGGATGCACCAAAAGGAGATGTGCAATATTACATCGTACCTCTACATGAGGCATTCCATCAGTTGGCATTCCACGCCTGTCAACTGATCTATATCATCTACTGGTACCGGTACTATTAAAACTATCGTCATCTGGTTCAACTAGATAGCTACGTGGTAGTACCGGTAGCAAAGTGTTGCCAACCGAAGCGTTCATTGTCTTTATTCAAATATTTGATGACTCCCCATAGCTAGCTGCTAGTCTCATTGTCATGGCCTGCGGTGGCCTGTGGTTCTGTCACCGACAGCCGTTCTGCCTTGAATTGCTGCAGAAACCTGTCATGTCCTTGTTTCAATGTGAAATAGACAAAGGCATGGACAACAAACAGGGCTGCGACAACCACTCCAATGCTCCGAAACATCACATAGGGTCCAAATCGATCCATGACCAAGCCTGCAAACACAGGCCCCAGACCACCACCCACACAGGACAATGCTGTCGAAAGCAGTGTCTGCACTGTGGTGGACCATTCTTTGGGAGCCACAACTGCTGCATAGTCAATGGAGGAAATCCACATGCAGGCAAAGGTAATGCCATGAGAAAATTCCAATACCAGTACCCAATGTGCTGTTGAGGGTGTTAGGAATGTATACCCAATGACCCGAGTGGAATAGGCAAACATGGATAGGAGGAAGAGCACATCGTGTCCCAGCTTGGATAGTAAATATTCGCTAAAGTGGAAAATGGGAAGTTCGAGTAGAACTGTCACTCCCACTGTGTACCCACATAGCTCTGTGGATGTGTCAAGCTCATTTTGTAGATATACAAAGAGAAAAGAGTCCACAATTGTCATTCCCGCCCCAATGATAGCTACCTCAGCGAGCCACAAACAAACTGGCAAGCGAAGGATAGCTTTCCGTAACTCAGAAAGCTGAGGATGATTGGACGATGAATGAGCAGTGATATTGGCTTCTTCCTCTGTTTGTTCCTGCTGATTGTTGCTACTAGTATTGAGTTGATTGTAGAGCTGTTGCTCGGATTTGGATCTGGTGGGCAATCCAAAAATAATGGCAGCAAGCATCAACAGCATCATTGTACCAAAGAGAACAAAGTTCCAATGGAATCCCCACTGATCAGTGATCCATCCCATGACAACAGCACCCAATCCCCAACTAATGGCAGTCCACAATCGAATGCTGCCATACATGCCACGGTATGCTTCTCCTAGAAAGTCCAATGTGTGAGCATCTAGGACTCCGTCAGAATTGAAGCAGGACATGGCTGCCACACAACAGAGAATGGGCCAGAATCCCTTCCAGTGCGACAGGGATAGGATCAACATGGTGCAGCAAGTGTTGCAAATGACAAAGATGGTTTTTCGAGACTGAACATAGTCCGCAATATATCCCCAAACTGGTTGGGAAACCAGTCTGAGAACAGGTGCCACACCCTGTAGGACTCCAATTTGACCAGCACTTAGGTGCTTGATTCGGTTATAATAGATGATTCCAAAACGACCCCATGCAGAAGCAGACAAGCCATCCAGAAAGTACAAGAGGCGATAAAATAGTAGACCTTGAAAGCTGGGTAATGGTGGGGCAGGTTGTTCTTCTGCTTGTGCACTACTACTATTATCTTGGCCAGACAAGAGGGGTTCACATAGTTGCTGATTTTGTGCCACTGCCTCCTCCAGTACAAGCGAGGATAATGCTTGGTCATCAGATCCATTTTGACAAGGCTCGTCCGATAGGTCTACGCTCATCGTGGTTGGTTACTATCTCACCTTTTTGGACGATTGTGTTGGTAGCCTTCGTCGTCATTGTCGCCACTTTGCTTCTTTTGCAAAGCAAAGATTGAACCCTAACGCTAAGTATCAGCAAAAGATCCAAACCCCAACTTCCAACGTCCAACGCGCAGCCATCCAATCGACCTTCACAAGAAGCCAAAAGGCAAGGAAGAGATTGGAGGTTGCTGAACCATGTCATCGAAGGTTGACGAGAAGAAGGAAGAGACGAAAGAATTAACGTCTGTAGCTGCTGGTGATGGTGAAGAAGGAAACAAGTCCGTGACGGAGGACTCTACTAGTACCGAAAAGAAGGAAGATACCACGCCACCTGTGGCCTCCACGCCATCAGATAATGGCGTTTCCTCCAGCTCCAACAACGAACAGAAAGACAAGGAGTCGGAAGAAAAGCCTCTGTCAAAGAGTCAAATGAAGAAGAGAAAACGATGGGAGAGAGCCATTGAAGCCAAGAAGAAACGCAAGCAGCATGAAAAAGATCTCAAAGCCGCCAAAGCCAAGGCCGAAGGACGGGATTTAGACCAGGAACGACGCATGCTGGAACAGCGGACTCAAGATGGAGCTGGCAAACGCAAACGACTGGAAGAATGGGAAAATACCAAGGCTCCTCTCGTCAAGAAATCCTGGCAAGTGGTGCTAGATTGTTCCTTTGAAACTCAAATGACCAAAAAGGAAGTCAGTTCCTTATCCAGTCAAATTCGATACTGCTATGCATCCAATCGACGAAACAATCATCCTTGTCAATTGACTATTTCCAGTTTGGCCGGAAAAACACTCGCCAATTTGCATAATGTTTCGGGATTTGACGAATGGACCCAACGAGCCTTTTCCCACAGCGACAAGTCTCTGGAAGAAATCTTTGCTGCAGATAATCGTCTCAACGATATCGTCTATCTCACCAGTGATTCGGAAACTGTCATTGAAGAACTCGACAATTCCAAAATATACGTCATTGGTGGGATTGTTGATCGCAACCGATTGCCACGGATGGCCATTGATCGAGCCGAGAAACTCGGATTGGCCACGGCACGGTTGCCTCTGGAACATCACTTGAAGAAGATGCAAGGCACCAAGGTACTCACCTGCAATCACGTCTTTGAAATTCTGTTAAAGTACCGAGAACATGGTAATGACTGGGAAAAGGCGCTGCTAGAAGTGCTTCCCTCCAGAAAAGACATTGCAGTCAAGAATGAAAACCAACCACCACCACCAAAGTCCGACCAAGATATGCATACAAACAAGGAGACCAAGAAAGATGATGCCAAAGACGATCCTACCAAAAAATAATAATAATTAAGGGATTCGATGAATGTTCCAATCGCTGGCCTGTCGAATGGGTGCCTTTAGCTCTCTATTATTAAAAATGTACCTGATGCTGTTTTGGGGGGGGATGCAAGAGACTGATTCCCAGCATTAAGTTAGTTAATCTCTGCTTCTTGCTTTTTTAAAAATTCACTCTTCAAGCGTATGATACTCTGCTGGGGTGATGCCGTACCTACCGGTAGCTGGGTGCTGGCTGGGTGGCTTCTGCTCCGTCTTCCAGAGCGGAATGGAATACAATGTCATGTATGGAATGAACGAATGCATCGAATGATTCAATCGAAACGGTGAATGCAATCGAATGTATTCGAACGGTTGAAATACCGTACCGTACTGAGTACCGGTAGGTGTTTTAAAGGCTGTATCTTTTTTAAATCTTTTCTTCCTCTAGGTTTTATTGGTGTATCCCCTTTCACAGGAACAAACGTCTAACAGGCTAATAGGCTAATAGGGGGTCTTGTCATCTGGCTGAGAGCGTGTGACTGTTGCTACGGATTCGGGAAGAACTGTCCTTTTCCATGCTCGGAAGCGGATTTCCCACCCTCGGAAGGAGATTTTCCTTCCCAGTAGTCTACATAGGTTGTGTAGGTTTCTACGAGAGCCGTAATCCGAATCCTGGTCAAAATCGCCTGTGATCTTTCTCCGCTGACTCTATCCTTTTAAAAACAGGGAATGTTCCTTAAGTAATGCTCATGGAAAATCGCCTTCTGGTCTGGTGAAATTGGCTTGGGAGGGTGGCAAATCCGCTTCCGGTCCTGGAAAAGGACAGTTCTTCCCGAATCCGTAGTAATCACTGAGTCAGAATTAGGAAGATCTCCCGCCTTCCTAAATAACCTCGCTCCGGACTTCGGAGCTTGGAGCACAGAGCAACGACCCTCATCACCCTTCCAGCCTCCTGCTGCATGCACCAACACCCCAACACTGGTACTCGTACGCTATCGCGTATCGCGGATACCAGACTGTTATAACGCTCTGCCGCATCACAACTTCTTCCTACTAGTATCTTCATATTGTCAGGAGCAAGAGGCAATGAAAAACTTGATCCATCCCTCTTCGAGAGCAGCAAGAATGTTGAGCTTCGTTCTTTTGCTCTTCCTCTGTGCGGCCAACCCAGTGAGTGCAAGACTTCGAGGCCACAATGGCACTCTTTCTCTTCTGATTACTGTGCCTCTCAGTAACGGGTGGGTGTACACAACGACAGCAGCCTCTATCGATTGACAATGTGTCTGCATGTGTCTCACTCCGTTTATCCCCTCTGCCTCTCAATTGACTTGGACAGTGGACAGCAGGAACTAGATCCTGGAATCTTTCATTTGGCAGCTGCTCGTTTGGCTGTCGATCATTTCAATTCTCGGAATGATACTATTATAAGAGACCTTCATCTGTACACAGAAAATTGTTCTATCAAGTTCCACGAGGAGCAGGTCCGCGCTGTTGACACAGAAGTGGACAGCCATGCTGCCATGAAATCAGTCATTCGACAGCTGCTGACTGGTGGTAGTCCCCCACCAGATGCTATTGCAGGGCCGTACAATGAGATTCCTTCACTGGAATTGAGTGTCTTGGCAACAGGGTTGGAATCTCCCTTGGTAGCACACAGATCACTTCACCACGACTTACTGCTGCCAAAACGACACCCATTCTTCACCCACGTCAATGCGGATTCCTACAGTGGCATGCAATTTGTGGGGAAATATCTACAGCACATGAATCGGACCAACTACATTGCTGTTCTGTACTGTGAAACACCTGCCAACTTACAGAATATTGCAGTACTGAGAAAAACACTGGAAGACAAGGGATTTGATCAAGTGCGAATGTTCGGTTACACTCCCCAATACCTGATCGAAGAAGATGAATACAAAGAGACATGGGCACAGGAGAGTGATGTCCAGACAGCAGTAGACCAAGTTCGAGAGAGTGGATTTCGAACCATTGTCCTACTGGGCCATGCTGCACAGAAGGATACATACGAGTTGGGTCCTGCAGTCGCAAAGGCTGGTCTAGATCGGGGAAAACACTTTTGGGTCATCAGAGAGTGGTCTCACTCACGAAATGGCGAACTATATCACAATTTTTTTGAGAATGCAGCATCAAAACACGGGGCCTATTTTGTACAAGGCGCTCCCTACCTCTTTGCCTACAATGGATATGAGCTGAATCCCAATCGTGTGAATTTCCGTGCACATTTGGAATACATGGATTCTTCCTTCTATCATCGAGTGTTGCGACTGACCCCCGATATTTCCGACGTCAAGAATGCCACTGATATCCTGCTGAGTGTGGTCAATGATACACACCCACTTCTCAGCTTGAGATCAGAGTTGAAGTCGTGGATGCCGGGGGCAGGGTTTATGTATGATGCTGTGATGACCATTGGCCTTGGGGCATGCATGGCCACAAGAAATAGGACTTCCACAATCATGACTGGAGAAACACATCTGAAAGCGATTCGATCCCTTGACTTTGTAGGAACTTCAGGGCAAATCAAGTTCAACAACGAGAATGGTGTCAATACTGGGAGCAGAATAGGCGACACGGTACCTTATGGAGTTAGCACCCTTTGCCCCACAGGAGAAGGAGATGGGTAAGTCTTCAGACCTGCTGTCACTGTTACATCACGGAGATGTGCTGAAAAACTTGCCTTTTCATTATCACCTCCAACGAAATTTGATTCACCAGATTGGACGTGCGCTACATTGAGAGTTTGGATCCTCTCACTGGTGAGTGGGTCCATGGTGGAAATTTCGGTAGGATGTGTTTTCTGGGCGGAAGTGATTCCCCGCCAGAACTGCTGCGGGAGACACCCAACCAGAACTATATCACACCGGCAGCTCGCACATTTGGACTGGTGCTCTTTGCCGTCTCATTGGCGATTGTTGGAATCTCGTTCATCTGGATTGTTCTCAATCGACACCATGCGGTGACAGTGGCAGCACAGCCTCCTTTCCTCTATGCCCTTTGCTTTGCCTCTGGGATGCTCTCCTTTTGTATTCTACTCTCGTCATTTGATGAGAGCGGGGGCTTTGATGAGGCCACCCTTGACAGGAATTGCGTCGCATGGGCTTGGCTGAATGAATTGGGGAGAATAGGGACCTACACTGCAATTTTTACAAAGGTATGATGTTTTGCATAGTTTTGCTGAGGTTTTGCAGATCGAGGGCAGGGCTCACTCAAACATTTATGGTCTGTTGCATCCAAAGCTCTGGCGGGCTGATCGATGCCTGCGCTACAACACAAGCACACTGGAGTTATGGCGTGCTTTGTGGCCAGGCACACTGGTAATTGTTATTACACTGATTTGCT
The DNA here is from genome assembly GCA_903772945.1 of Seminavis robusta. NCBI lineage: Eukaryota > Bacillariophyta > Bacillariophyceae > Naviculales > Naviculaceae > Seminavis > Seminavis robusta. The sequence goes on from CAICTM010001599.1 coordinate 11,559, forward strand.
TGGCGATCTTCACAGTAAAGACTGATTATGGCTGGTGGCGAATTGTTATTGATGATGTTACTGGGGAAAGTGTTGGAGCTTGCGTGAGCCAATCGCCGACAATGTTTTATGTCCCCATTTATGTGCTCCAGTTGATTACAGTCACAGCTGCCTGCATCATGGCTTGTAAGACTGTCAGCCTTGATGGCATGTACTCTGATTCCAAGTGGGTTTTGGCCTTTATCTTTGCCCAAACATTGGTCTTGCTGGTGGGCGCTCCAGTTGTTTATATCTTGAATGAAATCAACCCTTCTGCAAGGTACATTGGTCTTTCACTGTTGACATTTAGCTTCCCAGTCAGCAGCAGTGGCTTGATGGTGTTACCCAAGGCATTGTCCGTGCGAAAGATTCGCAAAAAGGGCAGGATGGACGATTCTGGGCAGCAAGACGGGTCCGTTCGAAACACCAACAGATCTCTGACAGGCGACTTTGCATCCGACGAGCAACAGAGTGAGTTGCCGCAATCCCTTCCTACGCCAACGGGGGGTGTTGGTCCGAAGATACAGGTAGTGACATTTGACTAGGTAGTCACTCAAACAAAATGGACAGTGGAATGACGATTTGGTCGGGAACGTTGCAGCACCAGAAGCACGGAAGTTTCCATCAACGCACTAGCTTGGCTGCTGCTTTTTATAGGCATCACTCATGAAAAAGCGATTTAGCTTTTGAAGGGTCGATCGAGTGGGCTCCGCTTTCTCCCGATCTTGCCTGATAAGATGCAAGACAACCCGTAGACTTTCCTTGCTTGCCAATGGCTCGTCTTGGGACTTGTCAAGTTTCTCACGAACCAATTGCAGCAAGAAGAGTCGACCTTCATGATCGATCAAACGGTCAGCTCGGTGCCGAGGCAATCCAGAGCCAAGGAGACCGCCTGCAACGGTATCCGAGTCTTTGTTGTCATTCTGCGGTAGTGCTTCACAGGAAGCATCCTCGGCAACCAAATCGCGCACAGTGCCCTCCAAGAGATGGCGGTTCCATTCCAAAGGATACGTCAGGTTGCAAAAGAGTTGAACCACAGCCATTGCCACGGCGACGGATCGATCTCGACCTTGAGCGCAATGAATGAGTATCCGTCGACCACGGCTTGCGTGAAGAGCGCAAAACAGAATCCCGACTGGCATCCATCGTTCCAGCTCGATCTTATCACGCTTTCCCTCTTGAACTGGTAATTGCAAGTAGTAGCAATAACGTCCATCTTCTGATGATTGTTGTCGTATTTCCCCATATTCTGTATTGGTCACATTCAGAATGGCATCAAAGTGTTTCCAACAGTGAGCTGGCCTGCCCGCCCTTCGTGTCCCAATGGCTATTCCCAAATTCCCAATCCAATCAAAGCAGGCAACCTCTTCTTCGTCAGTATCACCTTGTCGTGCTTGGTGAGTTGCAACCAGTCGATCAATCCAATCGTCTACCTCCTGTTCCGTCATGGAGGATGAGAAGGTTTGTTGTTGTGGAGTAGTATTTGTTGACGTGTCGTCGCCATGCTGACCCCAAAAGAGCTGTGGAGTGAGTTTTCGGGCCCAACTCTCTTCATCATCGGCTGCTCCCGGGGTGTACCCGAACTGTTCTTGCTCCATCCAAACAACCCGACTGTTCATTTTGGCATCAAGTCTTATATTGGAAGCATTGCAGCAGACAAGGCACGACAGAGTGGCTTGTTGCCCGGGTGTGGGTAGTTGATTGGATTGTTGCAGAGGTGTGATCCAAAAGGGGCGCAACGGTTTGGTCATGAGCTCTAGAAACCCTGGAATGTCGACAATGGCACGGCTCTGGTACAACTCCTCCACTCGATCCTCGATAATGGAATCCATCCTGACACGCTCTTCACTGGGTATGATCCAATCTGGTAGAAATAGCTCAAGCTGTTCCGCAGAAAACTTGCTTTCCAGCAATTGCTCATCTCGTCGGTAGCGCTCGGCAATCCGATTGAGGACCGCGGCCCAAATGGGTATCGTGCGTGAGAAGCTGTCTGGCATTTCCTTCTTGTTGGAAGCATCGACGATCCAAACACATGATGATTGTTGCTGATGGAGCGTCTTGAGGAGAGGTAAATTGAGTCGCTTGAGACTGAACAAATGCACGTGACCATCCGTGCTTTTGAAATGACAAGAGGAATGAGGCTCCAAGGGAAGAGCATACCACGAACCGCATCGTTCATTGGCCACAATGACAATGGATTCCTCTTGTTCTTTTCGTTGATTCGCTAGCAGTGGCCTCAAGTAGTGCTGAACATCATATTGAATCGACAAGAGCCGATGACGTGCACGATTGGCACTTTTTCGCTGGTCTCGTCGTGAGGGCTTACTACCGGTATCGCCTTTTGGTGCCTCTGGATCCTCTCCTTTCCGGGGAACATTGCTGCTCTCGTTGTTGTCTTCCTGGGACATGATGATGGTCTGTGTGGAGTGGTGTTGGGAGGAAGGTGGCTGAGCATGCTACAGTATAATGTGGATGTGTTGAGTGGCTGATTGAGTGGCGGCTGTTGGCTACCGTAGCTACCAGCGCCAGTAGTGGCTCAAAGGGGATCATATACCGGGCAGACCCCGGTGATCTCTGACCCCGTTAATTGTGGTGGTGGTTGGTTGGTTTTGGTTGGTTGGTTATCCTTAGGGTTAGAGTTTATCTAAAAACGAAGCCCCCTCTTGGGCCCCCACATTTCTTACACATTCTCTTTTATAGCAACGGATCCTGAATATTTTCCTCACATTTGCACACCACTTAACTCCCGTAAACTACCATGCCACTTTCTCAGATGGAAAAATCTAACGTCTCACATTGCACATCTCTAAACTCCCGTAAGCTACAACGCCTCTTTCTCAGATGGAAAAATCTAACGTCTCACGTTGCACACCTCCAACCTCCCGTAAGCTCCACGTTTCTTTCTCAGATGGAAAAATCAAACGTCTCATGTTGCACACCTCTAAACTCCCGTAAGCTACCACGCCACTTTCTCAGACAGAAAAATCTAATGACACTACCTTCATCCAAACTTCAACAATATTACTATGTCGGCCCATCTTTTAAGTCAGCTCGCACGGTATATCTATTACACCTCCGGTGTCCTTTTTTTGGATCTTTTCAGTCCCGTACCACTTCCAGTGAGTCGTGTTCCCCTCAAAGCTACCTGGCTGGGTGCACGCGCCTTGAAGAAATCCCCAACAATCACCCACTCTCTGTCATGGCCATACATGTAGAACTGCATGCCGCTAGCTACCGGTACCTGGTACCGTAGCTAGAGAGGCCGCAGAAACGATGCAGCCAAAAGGAACCACTCTCCCCGTTATAATCGTTGGCGCTGGCCCCTGTGGGTTGGTAGCAGCGTTGACATTGCAACAGAACCATATCCCTTTTGTAATACTGGAAAAGGCGTCCAGAGAACGCATTTGCACCAATGCTGGCAGTGGCTTTGATATGGCCAAGACGGCCTTGAATATCTTGGGGGATCGTCTCAAAGCTACTACCGACGACATTTTGTTGTACCATGGCGGATTGTTGTTTAGCACCCTCGAAGGGGATGTCTACCGCGATTCCCCCATGGTAGCCCAGGAAAGCAAAAGGAAGAAGACTCAAAAGACCAAGAATCTGGAAGAAAACTTTCGCATGGCATCCGCAAACCGTTCCGAACTTCAGAAACTGCTATTGGATCAACTATTCCCCAACAAGTCACAGGATGAAGAAGGTATTCTAAGATGCAGTGTCACGGTCGAATCCTACGTAGAAGAAGATGAGACCAAAGTAGTGGTCACGTTGTCGGACCAGTCCACCGTGACGGGATGTGCATTGCTTGGCTGTGATGGTGTTCACTCCAAGGTTCGTGCCTGTATGCATAAAGGAAAAGAAGATCCGCTACACTTTTGCAACACCAACTGTTATTGGGCCAAGACTCCCATGCCTAGCGGATCCGAAGTGGAACGCGAAGTGGAACAGATGCAAACATACAAAAAGACTGGAGGAGGCGTCACTGTCATTTTGGGTACGGGTACAAAGAAGAGACCCGGGACTTTCTTTTTGGCTCCAACGACCGGTCAAGTCCTGTGGGGGATCTTTGAGCAAGCTACCGAACCGCCTCAGACTTCCAATGATTTGACACGACGCGGTGGCGGTATTCTTACCGAACCAGAGAAGCAAGAAATGATAGTCAAATTCTTGGGTGGCGGTGATGATGATAAGAATTGGACTCTTGCCAAGACCGTCATGGAGCATACTCCCGCCCATGCCATTACCAAGACGGGTCTGTTTGATCGGCAAAACTTGGATCTCCCCTACACTAGCCCCGGCAAGTTGGTGGCATTGCTGGGGGATGCTGCCCACCCCCAAACCCCCTTCTTGGGCCAAGGTGTCAATATGGCCATCACAGATGCCTATGTGTATGCTACCCGTATTGCCAAGGCCATCCAGAACAACGATGCGGATACCATCCCCAGGGCCATGGCCCGGTGCGACACGAAACGCCGTCGGCAACAGGCCAAGAGATTGGTGATTGAGGCTCGCCGTCGCTGTGACGCTTCTGTATCCGGTCATTGGTTCACTGTGTGGATGATGAAGATGCTCTTCAAATACACTCCCATGACATGGCTTATCAAGGATGCGTTAGTGGGCGACAAGAGCAACAAGGAGATGGTCGATGAGCTCGACAAAGAGTATGCATAGTCAGTCAACTAACTACCCAACTGGTATCGTCCTAGCGCGCCGCCCTTTCAGAAGTGGATGAAATCATAGCGATGACAGTCGCCTTCCGTTTGTTTCATTTCCTTTCAGCAGACGCACGCCTTGGTCGAGATAGCCGATGACAGGACACCGTTCTAGTCTAGGATGAAACAGAAACTCATTGCTATATAATAGATTGTTACTACTACCCCTCTTCTTGTGTGCAGTAAAAGTCACTCCCAACTATTGTATCAATCAACAGAAAGAACAGAACGTATGTAGCAAGTCTACTTGGCATTATTTGTTGTTGTGGTTGTTGTCTTTTTGTTTTTGGGCGCAAAAAAGGACGTCATGCTCTTCATTCCCTTCTTGTTGACCTTGAGAAGTTGCTTTTGTCCAAAGGTGAGTTTGGGCTTTGGTGGTGGTGGGGCTGCTTCCGTTTTGGCAGTGGTGCTTTCGGCCGTCACAACAACGACAACGGGTGTCTCCTTGACTCGCTTGTTCTTTGGTTGATGATGATCGAGTTGCAAAATCTTGTCGTCTTGTTGGACGTGTTTCAAAAAGAGGGTTTGCCATCCTTGGGAGATATAGCTGCAGACAATCTGACAGCTTTCTCGGAGTGCCATTTCTTGCTGTTGTGCAGACGGTTTGTTGTTGTGGAGTTGTGGATTGTGATTGCTCTTGTCCTGCTGCTTAGTGTTTTGAGTGGTGCTAGTCGTTGTGAGTGAAAAGTCCTTGGCAAAGGCTCCTCCACCCTCTCGCTCCATTTGTAGCTGACGCTTCTGTTGTGCTTGGAGCTGTGCGACGAGTACTTTCTGTACCGCTTGTTGTTTCTTATGGAGCCATTCCAGACATTTGGGTTGTGAAAATTTGTAAAAGACTTCGTCTTGGTCCATTTCGTACGTGTCGCAGAGATGCAAGAGTTGGCGTTTGTCTACTAGTAATAAAAGTTGTTGGACTGTTGCGTCCATGTCCTCCAATAGCTGATCGAGCGGTTGCCATTTCTTTGGTTGTGTCGTCGTTGTCGTTTGTTGTGATAGTGATGGCAAACAAAAGAAGAGTGGATCGATGCGTGTCATGACGTAGAGTTTTCCATTGGAGACGACCGTGTTACCAACAAACCAACTGTTGTACTGTTTGGGAGACGAGTCATCTTGCAACGAGAGACACTGCAGTTCCAGTAAATCACCATTCTTGTTCTTGTTGTTGTTGTTTCCAATAATGGAGCGTAGTAGATAGTCCTTTACTTGACCCGAAGCAGGGCACTTTAGACGAATGGGTTGGTACGTTTCTTCCTGTCGCGTAGTACTACAAGTAGTAGGAGGAGCATCTACAATGGCAACAAACAACTTGTTCTCGGTCTTGTTGGATGTACGGCTGCCGTTGCTTTTGGTAGAAGAGGAGGCTGTCATGGTCAAAAGGATAAAGGCAATGGCAAGTCAACTCAGAGGCAAACAAGAAGTGAATAAATGAGGAGGACAAGGCCAAGAATGTTTGATTTTGGCGCGGCTTTTTCGATACCAGTACGGTAGGAGGAAAACCAATGACAGGTTGGGTCACGAATATCAAGTCATGTTTCATCAGGGTTAGAGGTCTTGGAAAAGAAAATTTCAGGACCGCGTTTGCTGGCGACTTCCCTTGCATCCGACCGTTCACAAAACCCGGTGGCAAACAACAGAGAAGATGTCAATGCCACAACAATAAAAGACCAAACAAGTGCTCTTCACTTCACATATTCATACATACAACTTTATCACACCATCCTGACGCTTGTATCCACAGTTAGTTTACATCGATATATTTGGTACGGCAGCTGAGGAAAGAAAGAGGATGAATCAATCCACAATGAGGTTCTCATCAAGAAAACAACCAAGTGTCATGTTCCGGTGGTTCTGTTCTTGGACTGCTCTCATCCTACCAATAACTCTAATAATATCAGTGGCACCAGCACACTCGCAACAAGAAGAAGAATTCAAGACGACAAGATCACTGCAAACGGCAGAAGAAGAGTTTGGAGAAATGGATGGACCATGGCAAGACACAGAAGACAAAGAAGAACAACAGTCTTCCATGACCAACTCGAGAATACTACCCCTGGATGACGACTCGATTCTGACAGCCGTCCATGATTGGGTCACCAACAGCAATTCCAACCCTCAATACGACAGTCCTTATGGACATATATCCACCTGGGATACCTCTGCCATCACGGACATGTCCCATCTCTTTACTCATGCTCGATTTTTCGATGCCGATTTGAGTCACTGGAATGTCAGTCAAGTCACAGACATGTCCTACATGTTTGCCTTTTGCAGTTCCTTCCAGTCTACCAATACTAATTTGCAACACTGGGATACTTCCCACGTCCAATCCATGAAATTCATGTTTCATCAAGCCACTCAGTTTACAGGCGAAGGATTGCAGCAATGGAATGTGGCACGGGTCACCGACATGACTTATTTTGCGCAAGGCGCGTCATCCCTTCAACCCAATTTATGGCACTGGGATACCCGCAGTGTGCGCAGTTTCAATCGCGCCTTTCACAATGCTACCCAATTCACCGGACCACTCTGTTGGCAGCTCCATCCCCAAGCTGTCGCAATGCAAACATTTTGTGGATCCAACGGTGCCCATTTTACCTGCGATCCAGGACACACGCTCGATTCGGAAATCAATCGACAATGGCATGACTGTTGTGACTGTGGCGATTACGATCACACATTGTACGATAATTATCATTACAGTGATGGATCTTCCTCCTCTTTTTGGGATGATACCGACAATGTACATGATCGACCGGATAATAATAGTGAAGCGACAACAACCAACAACAATCAAAAGATGGGTGTCATTTTGGCGTCGTGCATTTGGGCCATGGTCATTGTCATGATGGTCGTCGTGGGCGCTGTCATGATCAAACGACGACACGTCTTGCGGCGTTTCTTCTTCCGCGACCACCACAAAAACCATCATGCGGATAGCATGACATCATCCGATGGAACCGCCGCCGCCATTGCCACGCTCGTCGGGCATCGAGAAGATACACTGCCGGCCACAACAATAACAACACCCGACAATACGGAGGACAACATTCCCATGGTCATGGCCACGACAACGGATCAGACTATTCCACCAGATCTTCTTCTGCTTCCAACCACAACCGAAGCCTTTCCAACACCCTGGAACACTGCCACTCACGTCGATTTGTTGTCTGCACAACCCGCAAACGTCGTCACAGTATACGACAGCACGCCTACAAACACTGCCGCAACAACAACTGCTACAATGGCAGCAGCGGTGGATTCACATCACGGACCACAGCCTCCAATGACGCAAATACAACACCAACCGCAGCAACCACCTGTTTGAGACTTGGGAGTCAGCCATCTTCTTCAAGTTCCAACCCTTGCTTGTTCGTCATTTTTTCTGTTTTTGACATGCGGAAAGGGACCAAAACGATACTAGTCAGCGCACTATACACCAGTCTTCCAGTGCGCGGATGGCTTGGTGGATTGCGTGGAATCGAATCGAATCGAATCTTCCTTCCGAAAGCATCTAGCTAGCTAGAGCTGCCTTCTTCTCGCGCAAACTGTAACTTTTTAATTATTTGTACCATTAAGAAAAATATCGAGTCCTTTGTTCTGTTCTACCACAGCTGCGTGCGTAACTCGTGCGCCTGGCTGCTGGCTGAGCAAGGGGCGAGTTAGACCTCCCACACCCCTTGAGCAGGAAGCGTAGAACTAGATGACATCGAACGATGGAAATCACCTTCCGTCGAGGTTTGCTTTGCTTTGATTTCGTTTCGGCCATACGAATTCAGCCAATCCAAATGAGGCGCGTTGCTCATAGAGGAGGCAGTATGGTAGCATCGAGACCTCGTCGCCGAGTCGAGAACATCGCGGTTGCTTGAGGTTTCCAGCAGCAGGGCCATCACGAACGCCGTCATTGCAAAAACGCACCAGGTACCACAAACATCAAAAGGAAAACACAGAGCTTTTCCCGGGCAAACGAAACGAATTCATTGACATGAACACAGAAAGCCCCATATGCATAGAAGCGGCCAACTTGCTTCTGTTCGCTACCATGGGAACATGGCTGGCACAAGCATCTATCTATCTACATAACCCAGACAAGACCGCAATTACAAAAACAAGTATTCTTTATCTAGGTAATAGTGCCCTCGCGAGCACACTCGACGCGCCCTAGTTCTTTTTGGCATTGTCGTCCCTCTTGGGTGCATTTGCGGCAATCAACTGCATTTGTTCATCCGTGGGCTTCATAGCCGGGAACAACAGGACTTCCTTGATGTTGTTCTTGTTGGCCAGGAACATGGTGAGCCGATCCACACCCAAACCGAAGCCGCCCGTTGGTGGCAGTCCGTGTTCCAGGGCGGTGATGAAGGAATCATCCATAACCATGGCTTCGTCATCTCCCGCACTGCCTGCCTTGGCCTGATCCAAAAAGAGTTGGTACTGCACTACGGGGTTGTTCAATTCCGTGTAGGCATTTGCCAACTGGAAAATTAAAAGAAAAAATCGTGTTTTAGCAAGCAAGCAAGCAAATAGAACAAACACGTGGCAAGACAAAAACAATGCTCGCATCCATCTTCTTACCTCTCGTCCAGCGGCAAACAGTTCGAATCGTTCCGTCAAACCCTTCTTGGATCGATGATACTTGGCCAACGGACTCATAATCTGCGGATGTTCCGTAATGAACGTTGGATGAATGATCCCGTCCTCCAGAAATTCCCCCACAAAGGTATCCAGCAACCGTGCTACTGTTTGTGGTGGTGCACATTCCAATTTGTGTTCATTGAGCAGTGCAATGAGTTTCTGTTCAATCTCGGGGTCATCCATTTCGGGGAACTTGGTATTCATTTTCTCTTCCAGTCCTTCAATCATGGATATGCGCTTGAAGGGTGGTGTAAAGTCAATTTCCACTTCGGGTTGTCCCGGCTTGGGGGAGTACTTGATCTTGTAGTCCCCGGTGATGGACTTGACCATGCCACTGACGAGTTCTTCGCACATGTTCATGAGATCTTCGTAATCGGCGTATGCTTGGTAGAATTCCAGCGTGGTGAATTCTGGATTGTGTGTCAGGTCAATGCCTTCGTTTCGGAATTGGCGTCCAATTTCGTAGACGCGATCGAGTCCACCCACGACGAGCATCTTGAGGTATAGTTCTGGCGCGACACGCAAGTATAGGTCCATACTGAGATCATTGTGGTAGGTGATGAATGGTTTGGCCGTGGCTCCACCGGGGATCATGTTCATCATGGGTGTTTCGACTTCAATAAAATGTCGCTCATCGAGGTATTTGCGAATGGAATTGATGATTCTGGCTCGAATTTCAAAAGTCTTGCGAACATCCGAGTTGATGATAAGATCGAGATAACGTTGACGATACCGTGTTTCCATGTTGGCGAGACCACCGAGACAGGAATCTCCCTTGGAAAAGGGCAGTGAGTGCAAGCAGGGACTGAGAAGTTGCATATCCTGTGGGAAAATGGAGAGTTCTCCGTTTTTACTCTTTCCGGGCGTTCCCTTGACCCCGACAATATCCCCGGGTCGCAATGTTCGATGAATCTTGTTGAAGGCTTCTTCGGAATGAAATGTCTTGAGATCGGACATGATCTGTACCTTGGCTCCGTCGCCACTAATATCGTAAAAGAACAATTTGCCTTGTCCTCGCACGGACACAATTCGTCCCGCTACCGAAACGACGGTTCCTTCGATGCGTTCTCCCGCTGTGGTGGTGTCGGCAAATTTGGCCACAAAATCGGGAATTCGCAGATCGACGTGAAACTTGTGGGGATACGGATTCCCACCTTCCGCTTCCATGGTCTTGACCATGGCTTCTCGGTTGGCCTTGAATTGAGTGGGATCCAAGTTTTCTTCTCCCGCCTTGAATTTTTCTTCTCCTCCTCCTCCAGCCTTTTTCTTGGCAGCTTCTTCCTTTTTCTTGGCATCCTTTTCGGCCTTCTTCTTGTCGTTTTCCAATTTCTTGAGTAACTTTTTCTTGGCATTCTTGGACATGGCCTCCCATTCCTTGGCATCTACGCCTTCGGGACAAACGTCCGTGTTGGCGCCTTGCTGCTTTCCTTCTTCTGGCATGGTGCTTTGTTGATTTATTTAACTAATATTAAAACTACTAGCTAGTAATGTGGATAGACAAGAACAATGATTGTTACCTGGTGCTGCTGATGGATGCAGAGAAGGAATAATGAGGCAAAATCTTGCGGATCCAAACCTACCTGACGGAAGGATGAAACGGCGAAACGTGAGTGCGGTCAGCGGTGTGCGGTTGGGAGAAGCTTGTGCGCGAGATCGCGCGAAAGTGATCTGAGACAAACTCGTTTGCCTCGTCTCGTTGGCTCTAGCTTGCGCCTTTGGCAACCTCCAACCTTCATCCCCATCGTCTCTCGAAGTCGAGTCCAATAGTCCACAACAGACAAGCTGGTCTTCCACTTGATTACTAGTAAGTACCAGTCTCAAATAGAACAGAAGAAGCAACAATGGCCGCCGTGATAGACGCAGGAGAGCGAGTTAAGGAAGTTAATATTGAGGGTCTGGTACGTCAGCTTGGGGTAGCATCATCTTCATAAGTGCATTGCCTTGCTACCCATCCGTCTTTCTCATTTTGTCCATCTTATTGTCTGTCCCTCTTCAATCCATTGATCTACTTATATCTATCGTTATCCATTATCTATCCATAATCAATTATCAACAGGCCCTGTTGAAGATTGTAAAACACTGTCATGATTGTCTCCCTCAAATGGTGACGGGGTCGTTGTTGGGTCTCGTGGAAAACGGGGTCTTGGAGGTAACCCACGCATTTGCGTTTCCGGAAACAAGGAATCGCGACAAAAACATGGAAAACGATAGTGACGACGTTGCCGGTGGACTGGAAGGACACGAATATCAACTCGAAATGATGCGCATGTTGCGAGAAGTCAATGTCGACAACAACTGCGTCGGATGGTATCAGAGCATGTACCTTGGCATCTACTCCACCACGGCGCTCCTCGAAAACCAATTCTCCTATCAGACCGATCTCAGTGCCAATGCCATTGTCGTCCTATACGATCCCATGCAAACGGCCCACGGGAATCTCACCCTCAAGTGCTACCGATTGACCGACGCATGTTTGGAGTACAAGAAGCAAGGCAAAAATACCTACATTGATCCCAACAACATTTTCGAACCAGTGCCCGTCAAACTCACCAATCCGGGATTGGTACGAGCACTCTTGGCGGATATGGTCGTCACGGACGGATCCGCTTCCGGGGATCTCTTGTACAATGTCACCACGGGAGGAGCCTCCTTGACGGTCAATGCCGACACCACATTTGATCGACTCGACCTCAGTACCAATCCCTACCTCGAAAAACACTTGGAATACTTGTGTACATGGGTCGACGAACTCGCTGCCGAACAACAAAAGTTTCAATACTACACACGACAACTCAATCAACGTGGTGGCAATCGCAACAATAACAACAATAACAACAAAAAGGAAGAAGTCGATGACAGCGAAGGATGGGCGTCCAGTAGTGCGCCGAAACGAATGGAATCATTGCTCGTGTCCAACCAAATTCGATCTTATTGCAATCAAATGGACAAGTTTGCCGGAGGTAGTCTGGGCAAGTTGTTCTTGACCAGTGGACTGCACAAGAACGAAAAGGCTGCCGCCAAGTAAGTGAGTAAAAGAGGGTCGGTTGGTTGGTAGATTGAAAGCTGCAGTAGGCTAATGAAAAAGTAAAAGAGTACATACAACATGAGATGATGTATACCCTAGCTAGTTAGTAAGAGCACGCTTGTTGGAACCAAACCAGGAGGAACATCCTGGGCTGATGCCTTCTAAAATGTTACAATGTCAAAGTAGGACCGGTTCTAAGGTGGGATGAAGTTGTTATGGTCCCGCCGCACAGCAGGTTGCCAGACTTACGAGTTTCTTCAATTCGTGTTGGAATTGCAATCAGATAGACAACTTCGCAGACTACGTCGATGGCTCGCACTCCATACATGTAGGTAGACACTGTGGGCGTTCGGGCCCGTGGAACTAACTGAAGCATTATAGCCTGCATTATTGACAGGGTCAGCTTACATTTCCATTGGCGGTGGTCTACAGTTGAACATCCACGAGTTCCACTCTTTATGGCTTGCTTTGGGTCCTGTTGGACTAAAGAGGTCACCGTGTGTGGCCCCAGAAACTGGGGGGAACCATCTTGCCGGCGAGCGCCCAAATACAGTATAGTATCTATTTTAAGCCCAAGTCTACGTAGAACGACTTCATTTTATCGTCCATTCGTTCCGAAGACTTTCGGTACGCATCTTTCATGGCAACGGCCAAGGCAGCTGATAGATCCGAGGAATCTACGCCGGCCAGATACCCCTCATCGATCTGAACATTCAAGGGTCGTTGTTGTCCGTCCACATACACCTTGACTTTTCCTTCCACAGCCACACCTTCAATTGTAGTTGATGCCAAATCCTGTACTAGAGAATTGGTCATTTTGCCGACTTGCTGGGCTGTCTTGAAATTCTCCATGCTATCCATGATACCGGCGACACCACCCAACCCAGATTTATTATCGTCTTTGTTCTTGTCCATGCTGTTCTTGTTTCCACTTCCCCAGACTTCTTCTTCCTTTCCATCCTTACTGCTGCTAGTGTCGTCTTTGGACCATGGCATTTGCAAAGACGAAAACCAGGAAAATAGACTCAGTTGTGTGCTGCTCATGGTGGCGTCTTGATGGTTGCCAAAAGGACTTCGTGTTGACGGCTTATTATAAAGGCTATTCCCACCATGGCTCTGTGGGACGATGATAAAGGCAGAGCACAAACTCGGGGTGCATATTAGGAACAGGCCAAGTAAGAGGGCTTGCTTCCAGTTCATTGATAGCTTCTGCTCCGTCATCGTGATGTGATGCTGTTGGATAATGTTTGTTGGTTTACAATGTCATGGTGTTGACTGTTGACATCGGTATCTTTCCCTCGCTTCTGAAGCTTGGGGTAAAAATAAAAGATGATTCAAAATAACAGTGTAGTTGAGGTATCTGTGGAGGGGTGAGGTTCTACCAGGACCTAAGACAGGTCACACTAAAACCTCAACCATCGGTCTGTCATCGTCCGGAAGCAAGAACTGATTCAGCGAATCTAAGCTTCTCGCTCGTGTAGAGTATGTTGGGCGCGCTACGGTGCGACAGTGATGGTTTTTGGCAATTAAAGATTCCTTGTTAATTGCTTTTATATAGGGAGTAGCACACCCCCAGAATTGTCTTTTAAATCTCCAGAAAAGTGCTTCAACCACTCAATAAGGCCGAAACTGACGACGGACGGTCAAGCGCGGATTTTAGTGTGACCTGTCTTCCTGTTCCTGATGCCTGGTACCTGGTACAAGCAAACAGCTACCGGTAACGGTACGTGTAGTGGCTCCTCGTTCTCTAGCTAGCTAGGGTAGCTAGTGTATAGGGAGAAAAGCAAAGTGCAAGTGCATGTATTGTGTTTGTGGTGCTTGGGGGCCACAAGTGCAGTGGCTCATCTTTTCTTGTTTGTGCTTTGTGGGCGTTTGGTTAAGGGGTTGTTGGCTGAGGTCTCGTGTGCCCCAGATCACCCAGCTTTTCAGGAGGTTGCTTTCATAACTTTGGTCACTCCTGGGCTGAATCAACTCATCTACAGCGGCTGTTCGCCGGGTTTCTCGACGCTCTCCTCCCATTTGTGTTTGCTTGCTGGAGACAAAGTAAGAGTTGTCTCCGGAAATAGGACTGATCCCCGGGACGAAGGCCGGTTTGGCCAAACTCCCAATGAAAGTGGATTTCTTCGTTGATGGCATTGTAGGCTGGTCCATCTCTTGGTCACCCAAATTGACAGCTACCAAGTGTT
>CAICTM010001600.1:0-12488 GCA_903772945.1 Seminavis robusta
TAGGTTCCCCGGTTTCAAGAAAGCCAAACCAGGGGAGGTGACCGATGAGTAACAGGAGATCAAGTTGCTCTTGCGCTTCTCTGTGAAGTTAGATGGGAGGCACCGAGCCAAGTGTGTTGCAGGTGGCCATATAACTGAGGACCACCCATATGAACTCTACTCTGGGGTTGTTGATCTCGGGAACATCAGGATGGTGTTTGTCATTGCTGCATTGATTAAGCTAGAGGTGATTGCAGGGGATGTTAGGTATGCCTACCTGATGTCCCTCACAGTTGAAAGATCTGTGTGACCCTTTGAGATGAATGGGGAACCTAGCTGGGGTCCTGTGCATGTCATTAGGGCATTGTACGGGCTCAAGGTCTCTGGTGCCATGTGGTGGCGAGAGCTTGCAGACACCCTTATCCAGATGGCGCTTCAAACCTTCCAGAGCTGATAGCAACATTTGGATGAGGAACAAAATGACCACTATGAGTATGTTGGGTCATGTTGATGATGTTCTGGTGTTCTCCAAGCCCCTCACCAGTGATTGTAACCCCTCAAGGACATCTACCACTTTTAGAGTTGAAAGGAGTAGGCACCCCGGAGTACTACAGTGGAGGAGACGTGGACCTTCAACCCTGAGACAGGTTCTCTGGGAGTTCTCTGCAAAGACCTACATTGAGAATTGATCCCCAAGCTTGAAGCAATCTACAAGATCACATTGAAAAACTATGGATCCTCCATGGAACCAGAAGATCAACCCGAGTTGGATGAGTCAACCTACTTAGACAGCACCAGATTTACCCAGTACCAGATGTAGTTGGTGTGGTCAGTGGGCAGTTACACTGGGGAGAATTGACATCCCGTACACTGTCAATACCATGGCTAGGTATGGTAGGGAGCCCAGGGAGGGTCATGAGGCCCTTTGCTGAGGATGTATGGTACCTCAAGTTCAGGCCCAACTTAGGCTTGCTGCCAACCTTCCCCAGCCGTCCTAGGGGATTTCCAGTTCTCTGAAGACATTGATCGGATAACCCTGACTCAATGGAGCCCATTGACCCATATGCCCCTGAGCCCCTTGTCCCTGAAATCACCCAAGTCATCATGGTGGATGCTAGCCATGCATCAAAAAAGATTGACATGTCCAGTATGGCCTCCTACATTGCTTCCTTTGGACAAATGCCCACAAAGTCCTACTCCAAGAGGATGGCCACCATTGAGTGCTCCACCTATCGGGCTGAGTTGGTCACAGCAAGGATTGGAGTTGAAGCTGCCCTTGCCATGAGGAACAAGGCCAGAATGTTGGAGTTGAAGTGAAGAACCCAACCTCCATCTCGGTTGACAACATGTCAGTTGTCAACAACCTTCAGTTGCCGTCCTCCTCCCTCAAGAAGAAGCACCATGCCTGCCCCTACCACAAGTGCAGGGAACCTGTTGCCATAGGTGTTGCCAGGGTTGGCAAGATCGCATCAGGATGGAACCTCGCGGATATGGGGACCAAGCCTCTTGGACCCCACAAGATGTACCGGCTCTGCAAGCAGGTACTTTACGGGCGATTTGATGATTGAAGAGCCCACCTTACCCCTGTATGTTTGTCTCTGTGTTTGTGCCACCAACCCAAGGGGAGTGACAGGAGTTGGATTGGAGCCACATGATGTGAAAACATTACTGCTGGCCTCCCACTGTGTCTGTCTTTGGTGTGTTTACACAGTAGTGCTGGTTTCTCAGCTTGTCTGTCCCTGGAACAAGTGTGCCTGGAAGTGTTTCACTCTGGGATATTGTATGGTTGGCCTGTGCTCTAAGTCTTTAGGCATGACTCATAAGTATCTTTGGGCAAGACTCCTAGATGATGGAAGATACTATGAGGTCTTGGGACAAGCATGATTACTATATGTTTGATGACATTATGAAGTCCTGGACTATGAATGTCCCTATGTATCAATGTTTGGTGGTCAGGTGAGGTCCTGGATGAAGGTTTATATGCACAGAAGTGGCTGGAAGTCTCGTTTACGGTCTGTAGGAAGTCCCATTTCGCGGCCCTTCGAAATGTGCCACTGTATTTGACTTTAGGAGCCATGTGTGCTCACAATTCTTAGTTTAGCATAACAAATAAGTGTACCTGTTGACCAGGACAAAGGATTGTACCTATTGCACCTGATAGCACCTGCTATTTGCACCCAAACTACCTTGAAACCCGTCTTGAGTTGACCTCAAGACTTTGCCACCATGTTGCCAAACGCAAGTCAGACGACTCTGACAACGAGGATGACTCCTCTGTCGGGTCCCTCAACATGATGGACAAGAAAATGGCTGCAGTCGACAAGGCTCTTGCCGACTTCGACTTCAATCATTCAGATGGAGAGATCTCCGTCTGAGGATTAGTCCAGGATGATGATTCAACGGAACCATGTTCCGATTTCTCATACCTAAGTGATGAAGATATCTCACTAACTAGTAAACAAGAATTGTTTGCGACTGAGGAAGTCTACGGCAAATTAGATAATTGCCTAGAAGCTGCTCAACTAGATTCTGACGATCTATCCAGCATTGTTAACCTCGTCCGTGGCCAACCACCTCATCAACGTCGCAAGACAAGAGACCTCAAAACTATCGTCTATGTTAGATTTAACAGACGAGAAAAAGGGAAACAAAAACCCGTTACACTCCGTTGCTTACTGGATACAGGAGCATCCGGAACCTTGATTACCCAAATTCATGCTAAGAGATTAAGCATGAAGGATCATGGGGGCGTCCAAACACTATGGACTACCCCTGTAAAGGAATTAAACCCCAGCACGAAGTGTAAGGGTGCACTTATGACTCCTGAGTTCCACGATGATAGAATTATCGAATGGAACTTGCACGCCACCAAGAACTTGGGGGCGTATGACATGATCATAGGTCGAGACATTCTCTCCGATCTAAGAATCAAGTTCGATTTCACTACCATGTCAGTGAAGTGGAATAGCACATCTTTCCCTATGAAAGATAGCAATACCAACGAAGAAAGGAACTTCTTCATCCCTGATCCTACAGCTGTCAGCGACAGTGCAGATCGTCTCAAGAGGACTCTTGACGCGAAATACGAACGACCTGACTTAAGGCAGATATGCCAGAGTCAAAACCAGGTAAATAAGGAAGAGCAGGAACCGCTTCATGCCTTATTGACCAAGTGCTCCGACCAATTCGAAGGTACTTTAGGAAAGCGACAAATGGACGACTAAGAAGTAGAACTTCGTCCTGACGCTAAACGATAACTTTTAGGAGCGAGAGCTCTGGATCCCGTCAGAGATAGCTCTAACAGCTATGCTGGCCTACAGCTCCAGCACCCACAGCTGGCTTATCTCCATCCAAAGCAGCAAGAAAGGATCGTCCTTTCCACCATAGTTAAGAAAATAGTACGAAAGATTGAGACCGATCCTGATTAGCTTGTAGCCCCATTGATACCGCAGCAGTTGATACCAATCCTGTTGAGGCCGGGCAGAAGCAGTAGGAGGTAGCAGATAGTACTGTTCCCAGACTGCCACTGCACGATTGAATAACGAAGGCCACCAGCTCCTGAGGTGAGCTGGCCCAAAGGGTCCAGCAGAGAGCTCTGCTGGCCCTCCTGTCTGACTGACAGGACCAAGTCCTTGGTTTGGTGCCTACTGGAGGTGCTGGAATACTCCTGAGGCACGACAAGGCTCCCTGAACTGCCTGACTACCGCTGTCCCTGAGGAAGGGTTTCAGCGAGGTCTAGTCCACTACTTGAGTATTGGAACTGATCCTTCAAGAAACTTGTTGGATTAACAGTCAGCATAGATTTGCAGGCAGTTCTTAAGGGAAGAAGAGACCTCCTTGACGAGAAAAGGATCTCTTCGAAATACAACAATCAGTGCTACAGCTACAGTTGAATTCATTGAATTTTGAGGTGGTTTCAAGGCCCATTTTGAAGTCCTAAGTCAACAACCTTGTGGTCAATTCTGAGAGTCCCAGTCTTCACCACAGTGTCAGCCACCTTTGCATTGGTCCTCTACCATCTACAAGACCAACACAAAGCCCATTGCCATTGAAAGAAGACCTAAACTTCCAGCGCCAACCTCATTGCTGAAGCTACCTCATTGCCAAAGCTACCATCCTTCCGTTGACACGAAAAGACGAAAAGCACCCAATTCACTCGAAAGAAGAAGCTGGAGTCTCCGAGTGCACGCGAGACTTATTGTTCTTGCACCTATCTTGGCCACCGAGCAACGCTTTTACGCGCTGAGGAACGGGCTTATTCCTTTCCAGTCAACCAGCGATTACGTGACTTATCGTTGTTCTGGAGGCATATCTCCTTCACTTCGACCGTGCAGTTTCGAGTGTCACGAGTTTCTGTCCTGTACGGTTTCTGCAATACACGGAACGTCGTGGAACAATCCCACAGAAGACGATCAACCAATCAGATCGTCCGTGCAGGATTCGAGAGTCACCTGAATTTTTGGTACTTATCCAACGTGCACTGAGCCGTCTAAGAGTTCCTCTTCGATCCGGGATCTTCGAAGACTTATTGCACGAGCTTCCGTACCGGTTCTGCACTTATACGACAACGTTCCCCGTACCGAAAGCAGGCACACATCACGTAAACTGGATTCGCGCTCACATTTTAAGGAGTTTACGGTGTATCTTGGTCGAGTCGAGTCATTGAAATCGCGATTTCCTCTTTGGTACGGAGCGACCAACCCACCGAAAGGAGTAACTCGAAGCACTACGAGACAACCAAGAGGTCGATTCGAGTGGCTGAACAAGGTACCATTGAATCCGCCATCCCTTGTTTAGTCAGTGGGTATCTCACCTTCAGTACAAGCAACTTGTGCGGGGAGATTCATTGGCCCAAAGTTGCCTGGATCCTCAGTGGCAAAATACCCACAAACCAAGGCAATTCCCAGCACCAGAGCAATTCAGGAAACAGGTTCCAAAGCTTCTACACAGGCTACCTTATTCAATTACACTTAGATTGAATTTCCCAGGCCCCTAGCAAGGTCCCAAGAAGTCATCTTTGTGGTTTCCAGATTACAGTTGAGCCAAGGCTTATTGCCCTGCTACAAGAGCCCAATTCCAGTATTTCCCAGGTACAGGCCACACACCTCTTCTTTGTCAGCAACAAGTGGCACCATGTCTTTCTATGGTTTCTACAGCGATGTGAGCGACCCTTATGCACCTGGCTACTCCGAACGTTGGTGGCACCGCGCCTACCCTGGGCCCCAAGTCCAAAGTAGCTACACCGCCTGTGCCCGCCCCACACACCACGATGGAGCTGGCCAAAACAGCAACGGTACTAGCTACCAGCACCGCATCGGGACAACACAGCACCAGTGCTCACCACCAGTGAATACAAATCCGTCTTTTACATTCTAGAGAAGACACCAGCACCACCTGTGTCAACAAGTTCCCACCAGACCATACAAACCACCCTTCGACATCCTTGAAGAAGAGGCCGGCACCAATGCCTATGGTAGACCAACCACCAGCTGGGTGATGGGGAGATTTCAGAGCTGAGCCCCAGTTGTCACTCAGACTCATCTATAACCCAGCCATGGAAGACATGCTGATCCGCTTTCAACAGCAACAGGCACCGTTGCTCGACAACTCGACCTCATGAGAGCTGATCACGAATCATCCAAGCAAGACATAAGAGCTGACCACGAAACCTTCAAACGAAAGATGGAAGCTCAGTTCATCGCCTTGAAGGACCAACTGGCAGCTCAACTGGAGGCCTTGGTCGAGGTAGCTGCTAGGCCACCTGTCACAGCACCTGCACCTGCCTTGACACGATCAGTTCATGGGGAGACCAGCGCTATCGGTACCCAACAGCTCCACAGCCCAAAGAAGCAGCGGCGCCACAGGGCTACTCGTTCCAAGCAAGAGGCCACTGCCATCCAGCAACGATTGACTGATACCCTCTTGGCCACCAACCAGCTGCCCACCAATGTGGCCACGGCTCCATCTCCCAAGCTAGCTTGTGGGGAGTTGCCTGTCACACGACCCCTGCGTGTCCCAGCTACGAGCCACCAGCTGCCCAGTGCCACACCCTTGAATGCCCTCGCTGGTGCCCATCCATCGTTGGATGATGGGGAGATTATCGAGCTTGCCAGCCCTAGTAGTCATCCAACCTCTGGGGAGATCATGATGGCAAAACCTCCAGCCAGCAAGCAACCAGCTTCCAGAACTGGCGCCAACAACATTCCAGTTGCACAACCAAATAGACCAAGTGTGGCTCCCACTCAGTCAGCTCTACAACCAAGAGCACATGAGCAGACCCACACAGTGGTGACCCCCAAGCAACCTGCTCCAAGGCACAGAGCACACAAGGGTCCCACCACAACCAACATTGGCAGGAGACCTAGTGGTTCATCACCCACAGTGACACCCAAGGTTCCCAGCCTGGTTCCCGCAGAACCACCAACCTATGGCACAGCCAATGCCACAAGACTCGTACCCAATGAGGTGCCGTTGTCTTTGGATAGGACCAGCCTTGGTCCAACCATCACCAGTCCATTTGCCAGGAGGCCCACCAAGCAGATACCCTCTGCTCTTGGTGGAATCCATGGGGAGCAACCACAGCAAGCACCTTTGACCAAACCAGCTTTGGTGTCTCCTACCCAGGAGCTGACTGCCATGGTGTCGCCTTCCCAGAAGCTGACCGCCATCATGCTTCCTACCCCAAAGCTGGCTGCCATGGCCACAGTGCATGGCAATGAACCAATCCCGGTGACGCCGTTGGATTTTCCCTAGGGCGATCGATTCACGTTCCTGATCGATCGAGCCCAAAGCCTATAGTCAAGGAACATGATTGCGGGGCAAGAAGGCCGCTCCACTGAGAGCTTGCCACCGCTGAATTCGGCCTGTGGCAAAGCCACGAATATTTGTCTACATATGAAGAAAACAAACAACAGCTATGATAGCAACCAGCACCGCCGACACCTACCGAGTCTGGCCATGCTGATGATCACGCAATCCCTTTGCGCCTACCTTTGGTCCAGCAACCGACCAACCATGCAAGTCCCTCCACTCGTGAGATCTCCAATCTCACATTGTGTTCCACTAGCAGCAGATGCTGAGTGGCCCATGAATGTTCCGTTCATGGGGAGAGTATGTATTGTAGTTAGTTAGTAACTAATCGTATATCGTGGCATTCCCATGAGAGCGGATCCATACGCACTCGTGGGGAGCGATAACTTTTAGGAACGAGAGCTCTGGATCCCGTCAGAGATAGCTCTAACAGCTATGCTGGCCTACAGCTCCAGCACCCACAGCTGGCTTATCTCCATCCAAAGCAGCAAGAAAGGATCGTCCTTTCCACCATAGTTAAGAAAATAGTACGAAAGATTGAGACCGATCCTGATTAGCTTGTAGCCCCATTGATACCGCAGCAGTTGATACCAATCCTGTTGAGGCCGGGCAGAAGCAGTAGGAGGTAGCAGATAGTACTGTTCCCAGACTGCCACTGCACGATTGAATAACGAAGGCCACCAGCTCCTGAGGTGAGCTGGCCCAAAGGGTCCAGCAGAGAGCTCTGCTGGCCCTCCTGTCTGACTGACAGGACCAAGTCCTTGGTTTGGTGCCTACTGGAGGTGCTGGAATACTCCTGAGGCACGACAAGGCTCCCTGAACTGCCTGACTACCGCTGTCCCTGAGGAAGGGTTTCAGCGAGGTCCAGTCCACTACTTGAGTATTGGAACTGATCCTTCAAGAAACTTGTTGCTAAACCCTATCACGCTAGGGCTTATCCTACTCCACGTGTCCATACCAACACTCTTAAGACAGAGGTCGAACGTCTCTACGACGCAGGAGCACTTAAGAAGGTAAACCGTTCCGAGTGGACGGCACCAACATTTATCATTCCCAAAAAGAATGGATCCACACGGTTCATCTCTGACGTCCGGGAACTGAACAAAAGGATTGAGCAAAAACCTTGTCCGATCCCAAGGATACAAGACATGCTACTGAATCTAGACGGATTCAGGAAATACGAATACCAACGAGTACCGATGGGCCTATGCAATAGTCCCGACATCTTCCAAAGGAAGATGGGAACACTCATGCACGACTTGGAAAATGTCCGTGCATACATTGATGATCAACTCATCCTAACTAACGGCGATCTAGTAGATCACGTTGAATAGTTAGATGAAAAATTTCCTAAAGGCTTCGAGAAGCCGGACTTAAGATCAATGCTACCAAGTCCTTCTTCGAAAGAAGAGAACTTGAGTATCTAAGCTACTGGATTACTTGAGAAGGAATCCAACCCGTAACCAAGAAAATAGATGCGATCCAGAATATCGCTCCTCCTACGAACAGGAAGAAACTTGGTAGATTCATTGGACTAGTGAACTACTATCGAGACATATGGATCAGACGATCACATGTACATACAACGTCGGGGATCCCAAGAAAAGGAATCCCTGTCCATTTCATTGCTTGACAATGATTGATCCCGTAACCGAATGGTTCGAGCTTGCCGAGATCTGCTCCAATGCAGCAGACGAAGTAGCCATCGTTCTAGAACAGACGTGGCTCACCCAGTATCCATGGCCTGCTGAGGTTATCATGGATAGAGAACGTGAGTTCCGCGCAGAAGTCGAGAAGACTCTCCGGGATGAATATGGACTTCGTCGCAAGTTCATTACCACACGTGTTCAATCGTGACGCGATTCACAACGTCCGTTTCGAAGTAAACTGGAAACACATCAAAGAACGTCGCCAACGACTCATCCAGAAAAACACTGATAAGGAAAACGCGATGCGTGTCCCTCATCAATACAATGTCAACGATACTGTGAGGTTTCAACAGTATCAGCACCGCAAGTACGGTCAGCCAAAGTACAAAGGTCCTTACAATATAGACCGAGTCAATAACAATGGCACTGTACGGCTCCGACATGCTACCGCCAATGGCGGCACAGCCTACCAGACTTGGAACATAAGGTATTTACACCCATACAAGGCCTGATCCCCTTGTAGGATTGCCATCGTGCGACGCACATGTCTACATCCAATCTCCGGAGAGTGCCCCGCACTTTAATTCATATGTTCTCCTTGTCCGACTGCTGTCGCGCCTTCTGTGATCCTTGTCAGGGGGAGAATGCAATACACGGCTCTTAGCCTTATTCGCGACTCGATCCTAGATAGGGTTTGAGTTCGACTCATGACTGAGTCTCTCGTGAATAGTTATTGAGACAGGGTTCTCAATGACCGCTCTAGTCATACTAGGTTGATGATGAAACATTGCTCTAGATATTTAGCCAGCGTGGAGTACTTCCACGCTACTAGATCCATGCTAGACGAATCTTCCACGCGTTCCGTTTTAGGATCGTGGAGATACGTAGGATTACTACCGCAACCTACTCTATCACACTTTATAGTCTCCCGCGGGAGACCAGATCTACGATCCTTTGATGGTGATCTCTCTCGTTGATTAGTTTTCATAGCTTTCTAATCTCTCTCATAACTTTCATTCTCTCAAACACAAAACACTCGAAAGATCTTTACACTAGCTTTTAGCGTAGTGCACAGTGTCGGCACAGCTGTCTACCAGCGTTTTCACAAACTATTTTTTCAGAGGCAACGGAGGCTCCAAGGGTCCTTGCATTGATATTCCGTGGCACAACGGTCAAAGAACGACTCAAAACGGAGCTTTCCGGAGCCGGAACGGTCGATTTTGGCCGTCCCAGCGCCGTATCAGCGCACCGTAGGCCGTTTTCGACCAAAACGGCTGTTTCTCGGCCATTTTTCAACCGATCGAGGTCGTTCTTGGTGTCAGATGGTGTAGACATACCCTCTGGTAAAGCCTCTAGAAGGGTATCTTGGTCCTGCGTCTTGGGGCCAAGATTCGGCTTCGGGATAGTTGATTGTGTCATTGAATTCAATGCATTAAGTCGGCGGAGCTGTGGCAACAGTTGTCCAATGGGCTCATTCTCATGCTCTAGAAGACACCAAATAATCAAGGATCTCATCACCCGGCATCGGCACTCCACATAGCTTTTATTGTTGAGTATATATTGGATAAGAAGGGTCTTGTAATGCTCCTTCATATCGGCCGTGCAGGCCACAGTTCTGGTGCCAACATAGCCATCTTCATCTAGCTGCAAAAGATGAAAATAATATTGGGACTGTGCAGTGGAATCGGTCTTGGGGTGTTGGCCCCTCACTCCCCAAGGAACAGTCATGTTGTTGCGTGGTACTGGCTCTCCAGGACCGCGAGGATCATTGGGATCAATATTATTATCAAAATATTCATCGGACCATGTAAAATCCCGCGTTTTGAGGTCGTCCCACATGGTTTCACTGTATTCTGGCCTGGCTACCATTTCGATTTTTTTCGATGGTCCAGGGGCTGAAAGTTGGGTTGGGAATGATGTTGGCTCCCTTCAGACAGACTCTATCGATTATGGGGTGGGCTTCCCGTACCCTCCAGTTGTGTTCTAGGTGGGAGAGGTCTCCGAGTCCGAGCCTCACTCCCCTTTCAACGACTTCCATGCCAGGGTGTTGGTTCCGACGAAACATGTTCTGGCGCCGACCAGGGTTGGAAAAAATGGATTGGGTCCCTTCATCTTGGTTTCCACCGCTAGTTTGCGAATTATTGGAGTCGTTGGAATTGTTGTTGCCGTTTTCTGCGGGAGGCGAGGTGTTGGTATTATTCTAGCGGGCCTGTTGGTTTGTGGATTGTCCCTGGGAACCAGAGTATTGGTTGCCATACTTTTTCTTGTCCTGGTCCTTATGTTCTAGGACCCACTTCTTGTTTTCAGGCGTCATCTGCTCCCAGGCCTTGCTAGCAAATCCACTTCCTGGCGGAGGGCCACCAGTTGCTTGTCCATTATTTTGCTGGTGGTTGTTGTTGCCGGTCCCAGCCTGGGAGTTCAACTTGGCAAGCCGGCGCCGTTCCTTCTTTTCCTTTTTCTTTTGGGCACGGGTCTTTTTGTTGCTTCTCCTATTGCCAGAGTTGTATCCATTGTAGCAGTTCTCCTTCCTTGCTTTGTTGGTCAACCTCAGGTTCAGGTCCTCCAGGGAGTAGTCTGTGTAGTGGTCAAGGATATTTTGGAATATGTCATCCTCAATACCACTCACAAAAAGGTTTCTCTGCAGGAACTCAGGTAGGGCCACCCCACAACCTTCAATCTCAACAACCAATGTCTCAAACTTGGACTCATACCAGGAGTAGCCTCCCCTGGTTTGCTTGTTTAGCTTGAGGTGTTGGAGGGTCTCCATCCTGTTGGAGGCATTCAATTCCTTGTCACCTCCATGCTCATAGACCTCCACTAATTTTCTCCAGGCTAGGCAGCCATCCAGGGTATTCAAGTAGGCATGGACCTTGGAGAAGGCAGTTCCACCCTCTGTCTTCAGGACTAGGATGGAGAAGAACTCCTGAACTTCAGCATCGTAGGCAGGATCCTTCTTCCTTCTCTTCAGGCGCTCCTTGATATCCTTGTCATCCTTGACGGTAAGGAGATGCCCCTTTCTCATCAGGGAGCAGATACTTAGGGCAGAAAGGTGGAAGGACTCCCAGTGGTTTTGTTTCCCATCAAAAGCCTTGAAGTCAGACATGCTGGTCTTCACCATTGGTTTGGTGGTGAGTGCAGAGCTGGAGAAGGAGGCTACACTGGGAATGAAAAACTCTGCAGAAACGCCCTTTTTGAGTCCGCAGAAACACTTTTTTCCCTGAAGCAGGCTGGCGTGCACTCTGCAGAAGCCCTCGAACTCTGCAGTTCCGAAAGCCGGCATGGCTTTTTCTGCCGGGAGGTGTTTTTTTCTGCCGGGAGGTGTTTTTTTTCTGCCGGGAGGGTGTTTGTCTCTGGCAGATGACATTTTTTCTGCCAAAAGCACCTGAAAACTGCACAGAATGGCTCGCAGAGTCGATTCATTGTTTGGCAGAAGGATTTTCTGGAGCAATTATCGTTTGCAGCTTGACAATTACTTAGAGATGGATACCAGGCAGGCGTGACGAAACTAGCAGCAAATAAATAGCCAGTCTCTTTTTGAAATCTCAAGGCTGCGATGACATCATTGACATTTAATGCCACGGCACACTTTGGACCTGAGCCCTAACGTTCTCTCCTGCAAAACGAGAACCCCCATTAACTGTCTCATTAACCCAGACTCTAAAACGAGACCCCATTATGATGTCGAGGAATACATTAACCCACACTCTAAATCAAATCGAATTCGAACCTATTCGATTAAGATCGACTCAGTCCCACCAACACCGCATATTTCAAAAGCACGAGTCACAGTGATGACGTGGCCCCTGTTGACTTCGAAGAACATCCTGTCAGGTTCAACTCCCACAAGGAACTGGGAATGAAATAACTGCCCAAGAGAGTCGTGCTTTCATTCACACATCTATAAAACTTGCAAAAAGAGAGCAGTTTAGGGGGTTGGGGGATAAAATAGAGGATTCTACGGGAATTTTCTACTATTTGTGGAAAGAATCGTAGGTTGGGTAATATTTAAGGGTCAATAGTGGGTAAATACCTGGTTTTCTAGGGCTTTTG
>CAICTM010001600.1:12513-26122 GCA_903772945.1 Seminavis robusta
CCAGCCACCTCTCTGCTCCTGCACTGACTCTCCTACTGAGTTTGTCTGACTCCAAAGGATTGACCCAGACAAACTGCAGCCTGGTGTGGCTCAGATATCAAACACCGCCTGACCCTATTACCTCTCTAACTATTGTTGAGTGACTCTCCAGTGACTTTCCACAGTTCCACCTGAATCGAGTACCCTCTCCACATCTTGGCTGTACTCTCTGTTGCATTTTGCATCCCTACAAACAGATTGAGTACCAGCCCTTAGACAACACAGTGTCAACCAGTAACACAGCCCATCAACCAACAACACCCCTTGATCCCCCACCCCTGCCTCTACTGGTATAGCGTGACTTCTCCAGTTTTCCCTGAAAGAATCCCTATAGCCTTTGGCTTTGATCCTTCCTTTTGCAGTTTGTGGTAACTGTACTAGAATGGGACCCAGCCTCTGAACCATGGCCATCCCCACCCAACAGCTTTGATCCACGACCCTGATTGCCATGCCCCAGAGCATTGTCCTCTTGAATAGATTCCTTTGAATCAAACCTCCTCACCACCTCACAAGCACTCCCTGTGCTTGAGTTGCAGCACGACCCAACAGTCAACATCACAGGAGACTACAACCTCCACACCACCATCATGCCTCCCATAGCAAACACACCCTACCCAACTCCCTCCACCACCATACCATCACAGCCCACAACCTCCCCTCCAACATTCACCCACAACCCCTCTTACAGTCCACACCGCCCCAGCAGACACTGTGCCTCCCCTTTGGGAGCCACTGTCGCCAGTGCGTCACTTGGCCTATCGCATGGCTCTTTGTCGGCTTCTGCCTGACTTGTTCGCCCACTGGATAAGTCATACCCTGACATGGTTCAGTCTTAGGTGCGCCACCGCCTATGGACTCTGCTGGCATTTGCCCTGCACGACAAGGCAATGGCCACGCATGTGACCTGATCACTCAGACGTACCTGCGGTGGAGGTGGATCGATGATGACTGTTGTCGATCAGCGCCCTTCTAATAGTTAAATCCTGGCTAGGCCACCGCGCTCCAGGTCATGATGGGAAGATGCACACTTCCGTTGTAATAGAGCTGTAGGGACCTGCCCCTTGTTCATGGGCGGAGGTGAACGGCGGTGAGACTATAGGATAGTGTAGCCGTGCTACTATGAGGCATATCCTCCTTCAGTGTTGATGCTTGGTGTGCAACCGTGAATCTTCCTATCGTGCATTCATCAATGGTATACGACTCAGCTGTTTGGCCCTCGGGCTCATCACGTGCCAGCGTAGAAAAAGGTCCTCCGGACCCATAGGTTGTTAACCTAAATAAGTAATTAAACCCCATGGATGGAGGGACGCCAACTTGTTTGAAGAAATCGAGGAGGGCATTCGGGCCATCCTTTTCACTCCCCAAGCCATAGACAAAAATAGAGTGGGAATCAGGCCATAGAAAATCTGACAGGCGTTGTATCCTTCATAGGAGGTGACTGTGGAGAAGAAGGTGTCGGTTGCAAAACCTTCTGGGAGGCGCCGGCGTTGGAGAACTGGGTTCATGGACTGGACTTGGTTTCTCATGGAAAATGGGAGTTTATGCCTCCATAGGCAGTGGTAGCCTCAATAGTGTGCTGCACAGTATCCTCAGGTAGATTGAGGAAGTAGGGTCGGACATCCTTTACTGTAGGGCGTTTGGCGTAGTTGCTGTGTGGTTGAGGTGGGCTGGATGGAATTTTCCCAGGTTGCAAATTCACTCTGGGTCAATGACTCTTCCACAAAAGTTTCAGGGTTCCACACCATGGGGCTAGTTATTTCATAAGCTCTAAGTGTGGATAATTCTTCCTCTGTGGGCCTTCTGATGGGGAAGCCCAGCAAGGCTCCCCTGACATAGAGAGGGATGACAATATCATCTAGAATGATACAGAGTCTCCACCGTGGCGCCTGGCAGTGTCACTAAATAGAGGCCAGCTTCTCTCATCTGAAAAGCTGATAGTATGTTGTAGCCTGCTTGTGGATTGTAGCTTCATGGTACCGTTAGTAGGATGGTACCTTCTGTGGGGTGATCGTAGGCGTAACCCCAGATCCAATGGGACATCAGAGTCTTGAAAGTTGCTGTACCCTGTAACATCCACCTTGCGGTCTGTGAGCGTTTCAATGATCCAAGCAGGTCCACCATGGATCCAGTGTCAGCACAGCTGTCTACCAGCGCTCGTCGGATGCGTTTTCAAAACTATTTTTTCAGAGGCAACGGAGGCTCCAAGGTCCTTGCATTGATATTCCGTGGCACAACGGTCAAAGAACGACTCGAAACGGAGCTTTTCGGAGCCGGAAGGTCGATTTTGGCCGTTCCACCGTCGATCAGCGCACCGTAGGCGTTTTCGACCAAAACGGCCGGTTCTCGGCCATTTTTCAACCGATTGAGGTCGTCTTGGTGTCAGATGGTGTTACATACCCCTGGTAAAGCCTCTAGAAGGGTATCTTGGTCCTGCGTCTTGGGCCAAGATTCGGCTTCGGGATAGTTGATTGTGTCATTGAATTCAATGCTTAAGTCGGCGAGCTGTGCAACAGTTGTCCAATGGGTCATTCTCATGCTCTAGAAGACACAAATAATCAAGGATCTCATCACCCGGCATCGGCACTCCACATACTTTTATTGTTGAGTATATATTGGATAAGAAGGGTCTGTAATGCTCCTTCATATCGGCCGTGCAGGCCACAGTTCTTGGTCCAACATAGCCATCTTCATCTAGCTGCAAAAGATGAAAATAATATTGGGACTGTGCAGTGGAATCGGTCTTGGGGTGTTGCCCCTCACTCCCCAAGGAACAGTCATGTTGTTGCGTGGTACTGGTCTCCAGGACCGCGAGATCATTTGGATCAATATTATTTTCAAAATATTCATCGACCATGTAAAATCCCGCTTTTGAGGTCGTCCCACATGTTTCACTGTATTCTGGCCTGGTAACAATTCAATTTTTTCGATGGTCCAGGGGCTGAAAGTTGGTTGGGAATAATGTTGGCCCCTCCAAACAGACTCTATCGATTGATGGGGTGGGCATCCCGTACCCTCCAGTAATGTTCTGGGTGGGAGAGATCTCCGAGTCCGAGCCGAACTCCCCGTTCAAGACTCCCATTTCAGGGTGTTGGTTCCGACGAAACATGTTCTGGCGCCGACCGGGGTTCGAAAAAATGGATTGGGTCCCTTCCTCTGGTTTCCACCGCTGGTTTGTGAATTGTTGAGTCGTTGGGGTTGTTGTTTGCCATTTTCCGCGGGAGGCGAGTGTTGGTATTATTCTGCGGGCCTGTTGGTTTGTGGATTGTCCCTGGGTACCAGAGTATTGGTTGCCATACTTTTTCTTGTCCTGGTCCTTGTGTTCAAGGACCCACTTCTTGTTTTCAGGCGTCATCTGTTCCAAGCCTTGCTAGAAAATCCACTTCTGGTGGAGGGCCACCAGTTCCTTGTCCATTATTTTGCTGGTTGTTGTTGTTGCCGGTCCCAGCTGGGAGTTTAACTTGGCAAGTCTGCGCCGTTCCTTCTTTTCCTTTTCTTTTGGCGCGGGTCTTTTTGTTGCTTCTCCTATTATTAGAGCCGTATCCATTGTAGCAGTTTCCTTCCTTGCTTTGTTGGTCAACCTCAGCTTCAGGTCCTCCAGGGAGTAGTCTGTGTAATGGTCAAGGATGTTTTGGAATATGTCATCCTCAATACCATCACAAAAAGGTTTCTCTGTAGGAACTCAGGTAGGGCCACCCACAACCTTCAATCTCAACAACCAATGTCTCAAACTTGGACTCATACCAGGAGTAGCCTCCCTGGTTTGTTTGTTGAGCTTGAGTGTTGGAGGGTCTCCATCCTGTTGGAGGCATTCAATTCCTTGTCACCTCCATGCTCATAGACCTCCACCAATTTCTTCCAGGCTAGGCAGCCATCCAGGTATTCAAGTAGGCATGAACCTTGGAGAAGGCAGTCCACCCTCTGTCTTCAGGACTAGGATGGAGAAGAACTCTTGACTTCAGCATCATAGGCAGATCCTTCTTCCTTCTCTTCAGGTGCTCCTTGATATCCTTGTCATCCTTGATGGTAAGGAGATGCCCCTTCTCATCAGGGAGCAGATACTTAGGGCAGAAAGGTGGAAGGACTTCCAGTGGTTTTGTTTCCCATCAAAAGCCTTGAAGTCAGACATGCTGGCCTTCACCATTGTTTGGTGGTGAGTGCAGAGCTGGAGAAAGAGGCTAGATGTGAGTCTAGGGTCCCATCCTCAGTGATGGAGGGGGGACCAGTCTTCTTGGTCTTGGGCTTGGGCTTGGGGCTTCATCTTCTTCAGGGTCATGCATCACTGCTTGAGTCTTCTGGGTCACTGTCACCACCATCTCCAGCACCCCCCTTTTTGTCAAGCTTGAACTTGACCACCTTGGGCTTAGACCCCTTAGAGTCCTCAGTTCCAAGGTTGGATTCAGTCTCAGTCCACCAGATTCAGTCTTCTTGGTGGATCCTTTGGATGGGGGTGTGTTGTAGCCATCCTTCAGATTTTCCTCTAGCTCTTTCTCGGCTCTGGCCTTGCTATCCTGCAAATAACTTCAAGAGCTCATACTCAGCTAGGGCTGCTTTCTTGGCTTCTCGGGCCAAGTCAATCTCCTCAATCCACTTGTCCTCGTAGTGTTCCTCGATTTGGTCGGGTCCAAAGTTCTCCTTCCAGTCTCCCAATTCGATATCCATCTTGCGAGGTCTTCCAGTGGTGGATCGGTACTTCCAAGTGTTGAGGGCTTGGGTTAGGGCATCCAGCTGTTCGAGCTGTACCCAAGTGATCTGCTTGGGTATCCCTTCTTCCTTCCACTCCTCCGCGGCCTCCTTGCTGAAGTTGCGGATCAACTTGGTAGGGGTAGTGATACTCATACCCCAAATGAACAGTAGTAGTTCAAGGGAGCACTCCCCGCATTCCATCACGAGGTACTCCATGATTTCGAAGCTCTTCCTTTCCCTGGGGGTCATTTCCGCGATGAAGCCGGCCAAAGCTTCATCCCTTGCTAGGTCCAGGCTGGCCTTGGAAGGGCTGTCTTCATCTTCAGATGCCATCTTGTCAGTTACTCAGAACAACACGAACTTTTAATCTGGCAAAGTCTTGAGGTCAACTCAAGACGGGTTTCAAGGTAGTTTGGGTGCAAATAGCAGGTGCTATCAGGTGCAATAGGTACAATCCTTTGTCCTGGTCAACAGGTACACTTATTTGTTATGCTAAACTAAGAATTGTGAGCACACAGGGCTCCTAAAGTCAAATACAGTGGCACATTTCGAATGGCCGCGAAATGGGACTTCCTACAGGCCGTAAATGGGACTTCCAGCCACTCTTTGCATATAAACCTTCATCCAGGACTTCACCTGACCACCAAACATTGATATATAGGGACATTCATAGTCCAGGACTTCATAATGTCATCAAACATATAGTAATCATGCTTGTCCCAAGACCTCATAGTATCTTCCATCATCTAGGAGTCTTGCCCAAAGATACTTAGGAGTCATGCCCAAAGATACTTATGAGTCATGCCTAAAGACTTAGAGCACAGGCCAACCATACAATATCCCAGAGTGAAACACTTCCAGGCAGCACACTTGTTCCAGGGACAGACAATCTGAGAAACCAGCACTACTGTGTAAACACACCAAAGACAGACACAGTGGGAAGCCAGCAGTAATGTTTTCACATCATGTGGCTCCAAACCAACTCCTGTCAGCGACCTGGAAACGCCCTTTTCGGACGCACACTGACTCTCAAATTAGTACTGTTTATTCTATAGTAAACTTGCCGTTTTCTTAGCCACTCGAAAAAGAAAGGCCCACCATGGCGCCCTCTGGTCCCTTTTCGAGACGAACGACGGCTGGGAATAGGACTACGGTCGTATCAGATGGCAGCACCGATCCTCTCGGAGCTGACAAACTGGGGGCCCCATTTGAAGAAGAGTGGAGCTATCCAGCTGCAGTTGGGATGCTTCTTTATATATCACTTTTAGTGTGCACCAGGTGGCACGATTCAGTCACAATCCCAGGCATTCCCATGCTCAAGCAATCAAACGTCATTCGGTATCTGATTGGCACAAGTGACAAAGGCATTTGTTTTAGCCCTAAACTTGATCAGGGACTTGATTGTTGGGTCGATGCTGACTTCGCCGGATTGTATGGATATGAGGATGATCAGGATCCTGTGTCCGTCAAGTCTCGCACTGGATTTGTCCTGACTGGGACTCTCTCCTATCGTTTCTTGCTCCAGCTTCATTTCAGCTGTAAGGGAGTGCGACGGGATACAGCTTACAATTCAGCTTTACAGCTTTACAATTAGCAGGCTTATTCTAGAAAATAATCAATAACTGCTCACTTATTTGGAAATACAAACTTTACATCTCTTAGATCGTTAGATTAATCAATCCACAATGGTATTGTCGCAGTGCCCATGATAATGACCAGGGTTTTGTTTCCGTCACTACCGGTATCTGTTTGTGGGATTGTTACTTCCGCAGCTATGCTTGTTCCAGTTACATTGCCATCTGATCCTGGCGACGTTTGCTTGCTGGTTGGAGGTGCGCCTTGCTTCGGCTGTTCTGTCTGTTCCTGGGGAGCTACTTGTTGTGCAGCTTTTGATGACAGTTCTATGTCTGCAGCTGCTGCTTTTGACGTGTCTGATGTTGCTGCTGTAGTGGTATCACTAGATATTTCTGCTTTTCCGTCCACGATGATGGCCAATTCGTCTTCTTTCTTGGTCTTGGTCTTTTGCTCGGGCTGTTTCTCTCCCCCTGGAATCTCGGCTGTGGATGATTGTTCCGTCGATTTTGGAGAATCTTTTTGCCTGGTCGGTTCGGAATTCATCTCAAGTGTTTCTCTTGTTGTTTCGAGGGGCAGCACAGTGGCAAGCTGCTGATTGTCTGTGGCCACGGCAGGATTCCCAGAAGCATCTCCATCATCAAAGGAGACTATGACACTGATGCCGCCAGATCTGGAAACGTTGTATCGAATGTCTGGCACGTCAATTTGATAGACTTCTTGCGATATGGCAAGGAGGGCCAAAATGCATGAGCCTATCAGCACGATACCCCGCCAACCCACCTTGATCTCTATTTGTAGAGCTGCTTTGTTGCACTTTACTTCCGTCATGGTTTTGCTCTGTTGTTAGCAGTGGGCAGTGGGTGAGTGGTTGGTGTGGCGCACTGTGGGGCACCTTTGTTCTGCAATGTCCTCATGTCACAACCCCCGGCACCCACACACCACACAGCACACAGTCGATAACGTCCGTACCGGTATGCAAGAGCCTGAATAAAACCCAAGCCTGACTAAAAATTGGAAACTTCTGGAAGGTACCGGTACTAGTATACCGGCAGCTGTTTTAATATTTTAATACAGCGGACGGACTTGCCTCAAAAAAGTTCCTTTAAATCCTTATTACACTCAAACTTTCTTAAAAAAAGAAATAATACCGAACTTACAACCACCGGCACACAGCTTCCCACAAACCTCAAGCGAACATGCTGAAGATCTCCACCTTCTTGGCTATAATATAGTTGGGCACCCTGGCATCCCAGTGCAGTGCCTTTACTGCTCCTACCATGCTCGCCATACTCGTATGCCGACGGCCCAAGCACACAACCGCTTTGAATGTACGGTATCTGCCATTGGTCAAGAAAGTTTGGATTGAGTCACTTAATAATTCCACTCTGACCCACCATTGCGCCAAAGAATTGGAATGCGGAGGCAATTAACCAGGAGCGGGAACAAATGCGGCAAATTTGTGATTGATCAGGATGGGGATGGCCGACTAAAACCTAAGTTCAAGAAACTTCCGCCCACAAGGGAGGGGAAGAAACGGAGGAGCTAGATTATGGAACTCTGCCAGGCCAACCTGTTGGAGTTGGCTGGTCAGATTCGATTCGTCTCTTGACATCTGGGACCTTTCAAAACGATGATACAGTAAGGTAGTGTAATGCAGTAACTGTTGCAGATAGCACGAAACAGACGTTTAGAAAATCAGAGGGTCTTGCATAAGCACCGCAGTTGTTGACCGTGTTGACTTGACTACCGCGCACCACCAATGCATAAGAAACTAGCACATGGGCATCTTCCAACAGCTCTTCCAACCCCGCCAACAGAGGCCAAAAACAAGCCCAGTGGATCAAGAAGCTGATTGTTGCTGTATAATTCGATTTCAAGTTCATAGCTCGGGGCGTGGAACTAACTGAGATTAGTTTCCAGAAGGTGACTCTTCGAGTGCCCATTCTTGCCGGCAAATGGGACATGTTCCTCCTTCAAAAGACAAGGAAG
This sequence comes from Seminavis robusta, assembly GCA_903772945.1. NCBI lineage: Eukaryota > Bacillariophyta > Bacillariophyceae > Naviculales > Naviculaceae > Seminavis > Seminavis robusta. The sequence continues at coordinate 20,800 of CAICTM010001600.1, forward strand.
TAACAGTAACCAAGTGAGTAGTGGAATGGCAACGATGCAGTATGGTTGGACATGAAAGGAAATAAATAAATGACATCTGTCCACTCACGAGCCGTGGGTCCATTGAGCCAAGTGACGACACATTGTAGATGAAAACTGTGTGTGCATTTTCCCCATACGACGGGACAATCCTCTCCCGGCCATCTTCCTCCGGGGGCAACACCTTCGTAAGCGGATTGACAAATACCACAAACTTCATTGGGATCATGGTTTCCTGTGAGCGTAGGCAAAGTAGTAACACCAATGATAGAAACATGCAACCAAGAAGATGTGTGAGACAACAGGATTTCCTCTCCAATATAACCAAAATGGTATAAAGTAGTAGTATAGTATCAACTTACCCCAGACCCATTGTGACACAGCATGATGTCGTTTGATTCGGACAGTCAATTTGGACCCTTTGGAGCCAGAAGAGGCTGGAATCCCAGCTGCAGTGGAAGAGGAAGTGACCACAGACGTGTCACTGCGCCGCTTGCGGCCTGCGGTAGCTGATGAGGATGATGATGAGAGTGTTGACATGCTGTTGATACTTGTAGATACGGTAGATCACAGAAAAATAGTTAATTACCTCGGCAGGTAAACTGCCTGAGTTCTCAACCCCTTTAATGCTATTTCCTATTTCCTATTTCCTATTTCCTATTTCCTATTTTCTATTTTCTATTTTCTATTTCCTATTTCCTATTTCCTATTCCGGTGAAGCCAAAGTATAAGGATAGAGATAGTCATAAGCCAACAAAACTGAACATTGATGGTTCAATACAAGTTAGGGGTAGGAATAAATCATTAATATTTAAGGTTAGTGCAATCAGCACAACAGCACAATAAGCCAGCAGGAGTTGTAAAGGTTAGAGTTACAATAAGGGAATGGCAGCTGGTAAATTATAGAGTAGCGGGCGGCAACACATGACGTAGTCGGGTGTTGTCGCCAGGGCTAGCTTAATAAAGAAGGTTGCAATGAGGGAATGAATGATACCGGGCGGCAACACACGACGTAGTCGGGTGTTGTCGCCAGGGCTGGCTTCAAAGAGAGGTGCAATCTCGAACATGATCCTCCTTCTTCTATCTGTCTTTCTGCCGAGGTATCGCAGCTCCCGCTGACTTAAAATGGACTTCTCTGTGTTTGATGTTCTAAAGAGCAACACGATGGCAATCCTCCTTTACCTCGGACTTTTACAACTCTAAATCTTTTGACTTCCACGTGGAAGCAAAAATGGTACTGAAAAGGTATCTTTGGCTTCAGCCCCAAAGCATCGATATCTTTACAATCGCTGACCCCTGACATCCAATCTGGACACCAAGATGATGGGTATGAAACGCCTCGTCCTCACGCTGTTGCTTTCCAGCTGGCTTCATCAAGGAGGCTATGGCTTTCAACCTCTCCATCCACAGCGACAAAGCCGGAATCTGCAAGTTGCTTTGGCGGCTCTTCGCGTCCCTCAAAATCCTCTCACCTCCTCGAATAATAAGCAAGGCAATCCACCCGAGAATCTCCTGGTCGAGGACAGAAGTGACAATGAGGAAGCGCCATCCTTGAATACGGCCGCCGGTATAGCCTCACTCCTACTAGCAGTAATAGTACTGGGAACTCCCACTCCAGCATGGGCCACGGCAGGTCCTGTCCCCAGCGCCATTTTGGCGTAGCTGCACTTTATCGGCATTGTGGGCGTCGCAGGAGGTTTGATCACGGAACGATTCTTGATTAAAAAGAACATGAGTCAAGAGGATGAAATCAAAATCAACAATGCCGATGGCATTTACGGGCTTTCGGCATTTTCCTTGCTTATTTCAGGGTACTTTCGCGTGACCGAATTTGCCAAGGGATGGGACTTTTATCAACACGAACCCATTTTCTGGTTGAAAATGAGTAGTGTTGCCGTCTTGGGAGGACTCTCGTTTTTCCCGGCCATTGTCTTTTTCAAAAGAGATCAGGCGCGACAACAAGGACAAACGTTGGCGCCGCTGTCCGATGCTCTCGTGGAGCGCATCACCACACTCATCAATGCCGAGATTCTGGCACTCTTGACCATTCCGCTCTTTGCCAGTCTCATGGCGCGAGGGGTCTTGTACATGGACAACTTTCCATGGCCTTTGGGTGTGGTGCTTTACGTTGTTTCGTTGGGCGGAGCTGGCTACAAGTATGGAAAGGAAGCTTTTGAAATGATAGAATCAGAACAAGCTCTGGTTCCAATTGGGAAAGAGGAAGAGGCTAGTAGCTAGCTACATCGTAGTAGGTTCAGTTGATTGAGAGCCGTGGCGAGTTTGCATTGACCTACAGTGTAATAAGCCATGCTGAAACATCATGCTCTCTTGGAAGATAGCACTAGCTAGCTAGTTAAGAATGCAATCTCTAAACTCTTTCAAACAGCCAGTTTGTGGGCGATGACTTTTGGGCAAAATCTGTACCAATCTTCTTTCCACCACAAAACTTCTTCAACAACACTTTCATCCGTTTCCAGGCGCCGTTGTTGTCTTGTTTGCACAGCTCCACGGACTCCTGTACGAACCTTTGCTTGGCAGGCTGCTTGACCCCCTCAAAGAGAGGGCCCGACAAAAGCTCCTCGGATTTGACACCCCCCCTATTGGCGCCCGGTGCAAGACGGATTTCCATTCCCAGATGCAACATGCTGCCAAAGGCATTCACATCTCTGTTGAGAGCAAGAAAGAGCGCGGCATAGACCTCATGGATGGATTCGACAGACCATGGAGGCAATGCTCCTTGTGCAACCCTGTACAGTGCAGCTCCAATGATGGCAACACTATGACACTGTACGTCCGTGGTGAATTGGTTTGCCTTTGCAGTATCAATCGGGAATCTCCGAATCAATTCGTGGCATGCAGGTTGCAACATGGCTGGTCCCAATGCAAAGTAGCTGCAGAGAAACTCCATCAACGCGAGTGTTTGGGGTCCTTCAAAGCTGAGGCAAGGACTCTGGCTTCGTAGATCTCGTGTTTTGCTGAGGAAAGGGCTGAACAGAAGGGAAATCGCGGCAACACAAGAGTCCACCAACAGGTTTCGGAGGGTAGCTTCACTTCCTACCTGCAACGTGGCTGCCTTGTTGGACAACGTCGCCATCACCAAGAACCAAGCTTCAAAAAGTGCAGGACGGGGATCGGCGAAGCATTGCGGGTCTTGACATGGATGAGTTACTGCGCCGAGCACATATGGCTTGACTCTTTCGAGTGTCGTCACGCAGCTTCCAAGAGCTGTTTCATTGTTTGGTTTTTCCTGTAGAGACTCGATCATTTCTTGAATAATGCGAACAAAGAGTCCAGCCGGGATATGCTCAGCAGAGACCACCTCATCATTGAAAATTGAGGATCCTGATGATGGACCTGCTTGGCACTGAACTTGTGCAGCTTCACACTCGGATCGGATGATTGCCTCAACACTCTCAAACAGAGTTTGTGGCATCTTTGCTGATATGCTTGTCTTCAGCAACGCAAAGAAACCCGCTCTCAAACGGTTCCACTAGAGCAAACGAATTGACGATTTACGATTCAGTGAGGTTTCAAGCGCAAAGGCGAGCACGAGCCATGTCGGGATGTACCTACCTCCATGGCAACCATAATAACGGCAGCTGGCTGCGTCCCCTCGTCATATATTGACGGCCTTTCATACCCGCGGCATATGCATTTTGTGAGTACCCTCAAGCAATCAAGTTTTGTTGTCGCATGCTCCCCTTCCGAAGCGAATAGAGATTCGACGATGATAGGCGAAAACGCAGCAAGATCCCAGGTGGATTCACAGATTTGAAAAATCACTTTGTCGTCATCCAGGTATGACTGGTCCGAATTGGCGAAACTGGCAATTGACGAAAAGGCATTGTGAAAAATCTCGGTCAGCATGGATGAGCAACCTGCTGATCCCTTGGAGACGATTTCCAAGTGGCAGATGACACCCAAAAGGATTCTTCTAGACGTTGGGGTGCTCCCTTCGCCATGAACAATCCCCTTGCCGCGTTTCACTTCAATTGACTTTAACTGAGAGTGTAGTTGGCCCAGCTGCGATATGTCAGTGCCCGCTGCCTCGATGAGCTTTCCTGCCAGTTGTTCTGATTCGAATGTCAACCTCATGATGGCCAGGCATCCCACGTGATCCTCACCTAGCGGGCGGAAGAGAAGAGGAGGAGGAGGGTCAGCAAAGCGTACTCAAGAAACGCTAGTTTGGGAAAGGCTACACATCAGCAAGCCCTGGCAATGCAAAACAGAGTTCACAACTCACCACCCGGCCCTCGTGCTGCCCCACGAATGTCATAAGTTGCATTTCCCAGCTCAGACGAAGTTGCAAGCTCTGGAATCTGCGCCACGGACATGGCAGCGACACTCAATGAAAGTCTCAAAGCCGCCTTCACGTCCTCTTCAAATCTTGGTATAGTGCACAAGTTTGACATCATCGGCGACAAAGCAGCTATTGCTAGGTTGGCAATTCGGCTGACAGGAAAAAGGTCCTGCAGAGACGACGAAGTGAATCCTTCAATCACAATCTGAAGCGACGTGGTCATGATTTGAAGGGCCAGTCCCAGAATTTCCGGAGCGACCGATGGTTGGCCAGTCTTTGCATAGAACTTTGACAGCTGGTTCAGAGATTTTGCCAAAGCCGAGTAGCAATGCACGGCCGTTTCGTGAAACAACTGACTGGCTTTCCGGGAAGCATCGATTGACTCGAAGCAGGCATGCAATAGTCTGGCTAGGACTTTCAGCGTCACCTCCAGCGGAGGCCGTGTCACATCGGCAAAAGCTGTAGAACCACCACGTTCTGACACAGCCACAGTTCGAATGACGTCCCTCACATCGTTGCGCTCAATCTCCAGATCCTCATCGCTCATGGCACCAAAGTCCTGGAAATAATCCGCCGAATACCCACAAGCAATGGCAAGACTCATGGCGCAACGAACAAAAAGTTCGACCACGGCATCTTGCAACCCAGGGTCCAAAGGCGGGTGGATACCTTCTTCACACTCTAGGGCATGCTGCACCAGTGTTTTATGCAGGGAGAAGATTGGTTCCATTGCAAAAGCCCGAATGACCCGATGGGGGCTCTGACATATCTCTTGAAAGGAGTGTGCAATTGCCACGAAGAGTTCGGTTGATTGTGGAAAAGCCAATGCCGGTGTAGAGCTAGTTCGCAGCAAATGTGCAAGACACGCATTGGCACAAGCTGCGAGGCACCCAATCGGCCCTTCTCCTTCAATTTGGATCTCATCCCCTTGCGCAGAAATAGCCGGCATTCGACTTGCTTCTGCGAGCGCATTTTGAAAGGTTGATTGGAATTGTTCCCACACCA
>CAICTM010001601.1:0-26116 GCA_903772945.1 Seminavis robusta
GGCAACGCCTCTATAGCAACCACAGGAACACAACTGACAACCACACAGGAACCACCACAGGCACGCCACAAGGACCAACCAGCAATGAAGAAGCACAGGCAACCAAACAACCACAGGAACCGCCACAAGTAGCAGGAACCACCACCAGAACCTCCAGAGGGACCACCACGGGACCACCAACAGGACAAGGTTGTAGTACTTTTGGATCATCATGTCGAAATGAAACCTCCCAAGAGACTTTCATCAAATCCAAGGGCCATAGAGCACTATGTCAATGGAGCACTAGGCCACCAACCAAACCAACAGGAACCACCAACAGCGCAGGAACCACCAAAAGAACCACCAAAGGAACCACCACAGGGGACCAACAACCACAGGAACCACCAACAGCAGCAGGAACCACCACAGGCACCGCACAAGGAACCACCGAGCAAGGAGCACTAGGCAACCACAAACCACAGGAACAGACGAAGACACTCCAAAAGGAAAGACCACCAAGGACCACAGGACCACCAACAGGGACAAGGTTGTAGTACTCTTGGTTCATCATGTCGAAATTGGGAACCTCCTAAGAGACTTTCAGATCAAATCAAGGGCCATAGAGCACTAGTCATTGGAGCACTAGGCGACCAACCCGACCAAACCAACAGGACACTACCAACAGCAGCAGGAACCAACACAGCCACGACCACAAGGGACCAACAAACCACAGAACCACTAACAGGAGCAGGAACCACCATCAGGCACCGCCACAGGAACCACACGAGCAATGGAAGGAAGCAACCCAACCAACACAAACCGACAGACCGACCAACCACAGGAACCACCACAGTGACCACACAGGGACTACCACAGCGGAAGATGTGATCTCACTATTGGTATCATCTTCGAATTGGAACCTCCTAAGAGAACTTCGATCAAATCCAAGGGCATAGAGCCTATGGCAATATGGAGCACTAGGCGACCAATCGCGACCAAACCCCAGGAACCACCAAGGCAGGCAGGAACCACCACAGACACGACGCCACGGAGACGCACAACGCAGCAGAACCGACAGAGAACCACGCACACAGAACAGAAAGCACAGCAGGAGAGCCAACCAGACCGCACCGGAACCACAAGGGAACCACACACAGGCCACCGCCACAGGAACCTCAGAGGACACCACAGGGACCACAAACAGGACAAGGTTGTAGTATCCTTGGATCATCATGTCGAAATTGAACCTCCTAAGAGACTTTCGATCAATCCAAGGGCATAGAGAACTAGTCCAATGGAGCACTAGGACAACGACAACCAACCAGGAACCCACACCGCCAGGAACCACCACAGGCACCGCCACAGGAGCCAACACCACAGAACCACCAACAGCAGCAGGAAACCACAGAGCCACCGCCACAGGAACCCAGCAATGGAGCCTAGGCAACCAACCAAACCACAGGAACCGCCACTAGCAGAACCACCACAGGAACCACCAGGACCAACCACAGGACCACCAACAGGGAACAAGGTTGTAGTACTCTTGGATCTCATGTCGAAATTGGAACCTCCTAAGAGACTTTCGATCAAATCCAAGGGCAAATAGAGCACAGCAATAGGAACTAGCGACAAAAAGAACCACCACAGCAGCACGGAACCACCACAGGCACGCCACGGGACCAACAAACCACAGGAACCACCAACAGCAGCAGGACCACCACAGGCACCACCACAGGAACACCCAACAGCAGCAGGAACCACCACAGCGACGCACAAACCACAGCAATGGAGCACTAGGCAACCAACCCAACCAACCAACCACAGGAACCGCCAACAGTAGCAGGAACACGGAAGCAAAAACCGAATGGCGGACCACACACAGGCACCGCACAGGAACTCCAGAGGGGACAGGGCCACCAACAGGACAAGGTTGTAGTACTCTGGATCATCATGTCGAAATGACCTCCTAAGAGACTTTCGATCAAATCCAAGGGCCATAGAGCACTAGCCAATGGAGCACTAGGCGACAAGCAACCAACAGGCACCGCCAAGGGGACCACCACAGAACCACCACCAGACAATGGAGCACTAGCAGCCAACCAAACCAACCAACCAAACACACGAACACCGCAACAGTAGCAGGAACGCACAGGAACCACACAGGCGAAGGACCTCCAGAGGGACCACACAGGACCACACAGGGAACAAGGTGTAGTACTCTGATCATCAGTCGAAATTGGAACCTCCTAAAGACTTTCGATCAAATCCAAGGGCATAGAGCACTAGTCAATGGAGCACTAGGCGACCAACCAACAAACCAACAGGAACCACACAGCAGCAGAACACCCGGCACCACCACAGGAACCACCACAGCACACAGGAACCCCAAGGACCCCACAGGACCACAAGCAATGGAGCACTAGGCAACCAACCAAAACACAGGAACCGCCAACAGTAGCAGGAACCACCACAGGAAACCACCAAGACCGCCCAGAACTAGAGGAACCCACAGGACATGGGACAAGGTGTAGTACTCTTGGATATCATGTCGAAATTGGAACCTCCTAAGAGACTTTCGATCAAAATCCAAGGGCCATAGAGCATAGTCAAGGAGCACTAGCAGAGGCGCACCAACCAACCACAGCACCGCCACAGGACCACCACAGGAACCACCAGCAATGGAGCACTAGGCAACCAACAAACCAACAACCAACCAAAACCACAGGAACCGCCAACAGTAGCAGACCACCACAGGAACCACCACAGGCACCGCCACAGGAACCTCAGAGGGACACCACAGGGACACCAACAGGGACAAGGTTGTAGTACTCTTGGATCATCATGTCGAAATTGGAACCTCCTAAGAGACTTTCGATCAAATCCAAGGGCCATAGAGCACTAGTCAATGGAGCAGGAGCACTAGGCGACCAACCGACCAAACCACAGGAACCACCAACAGCAGCAGGAACCACCACAGGAACAGCGCAGGGGCACCATCAGATGGTCTACTTGCCTGGCATGCATGGTAGGAGGTAGGACACTCATCGGAAGGTGAATTGGTTGGTAGATTGTGAAGGTAGTGTTGACGACGAATGATCAAAAGAACCGGTCAATCTTGGAAACGATGATGATAATGATACTGACTGATGGCATTTGATGATGACAGGGAAGTGACGAGCCAATCTTGATGAGCGACGGCAACGTCAACAGCAGGGCGACGGCGACGGCAACGGCAGGGCGACAACAATGATGATGGGGGCGTTCCAGCTGAGAGTGCTTGAGTGAGACGCAAGATGCTGATGATGTGGATGACACTGATGATGTGGATGACACTGATGATGATGATGATGATGATGATGATGAGGGAAGAAAGCAGCTTATATTGATCATGGCGACGATGAGGATTTTGTTGATGAAATGGATTGACGACGTAGGGGTTGCGAAGCAGACTTTGTGCGAAATTGTGAAGGAGATGAATCAAGAAACTTCAGGCAACCGTCGTTTTCGGAAGTTCGTTTCAGTTCAGCGATAGCTTTTGAAATCAAACATGCATTGTTTGAGTTCGTTTCGTGCCGAGGTGTCAACATCAAACCAAAACCGAGAAACGAGATGATATTTCAAAATCAAAAATTGAGTGCGTCAGAATTGCCGTTTCGAAATGAAAACGATCGTCCGCAAAGGTATCGTACCGGTACGAGAGGGTGGATTGTCGGTTCGACAGGACTGACGGTTGGTTGCCTCCATTTGAGATACATGTAGATATACCGGTACCGGTATACCTGCTAACGAAGTCATCCAATCTGCTCTTGTTCGTCTTTATCCCGATAAGCTCTCTGATGCTCCCCGGAAATCGATCCCTCATGAAAAAATGGCGTGATTTGACCTTCAGGCGGTGCTCCCCTTGCTTCTTTTGACTTCTTCGGCGTGCATGAAAACGATTACTATTGTTCTTGCCTTCGTTTAAAGCATTAAAGTAGAGAAGGTGATTAGAAGAAGAGCTACAAAATTAGTGCGCATAATTTCGGTAAATAGGAGTGAGTCCTTTGACGTGACGCGCCGTTAAGCATGTCGGGGTTGGACGGTGTCGAGATGCCCAGTTTCCTTGAAGCCTTGCCATTTTTCTCACCAAGAGGATGAAATGAATTGATTATCAACTGCTCTAGTAGCTAGAGAATGCTGCGCGGCCAGAGCACCAACCTCAGTGCAAGCCCATTGTGGAAGAATCCCCTGGTCATCTTGACCAACTACAGTACATTCCACCGCTGATGGTGCTGCTACCGGTACCGGTGGCCAGGATCAAAAGCTAGTTTGCGGGTTGTACCGGTAAGCCATGCATGCTGCTACCAATCGACCGTCGACAGGAAATAAGTAGACCTAGCATAATAGAAGAACTTTTAGGAACCGGAGCTGGCCGTTGTCTATAGGCTTACCAGGTATGATAGCAGCCCGGTTGGTGGATAAAGGGGATGACCCCGAACAGCCAAGATGCGTGCAAAATATTCGAATTGCAGTCACGGCGAGTCCAGTCAGCTTGCAATAGCCGAGAAATTCCGCATCCACTCGCGTCACGACGTACTGGCTTGCTCATTTGCAAATCGTAGGACACATGATTGCCGACCTACTTCTTATTTGGTCCCTGATTTGTCCTTGGCAAAGGCAACATGCAGGACGGGCTTTTGGTTGCAATCGGGGCACGTTGTCTCAAACTTGCTTGCTTCGTCCAGTTTGTGGCAAAAGTTGCACCGGTAGTATCGATGAAATTGCATGACACAATCCATACAAAGAATGCGCCTCGAATGTGATAGGTCTTTCCACAGAGGATCTTCATTGATTTCTCTAGCTACCTTGGTCTCCAAGGTCTGGTTTTCTTCTTCTTCTTTGGCGAACGAATGGAGGACACCCTTTCGGCTCCCGTGAAGGCGACAAAAGTACATTGGAAGCTCATAGTGGTCACAGAAATCCGACATGTACATGAGTGTTCGTATAGATGTGCGGTCCAAAAAAGAGAGGACGCCGTTGCAAAAGATGCTGTGTTCCAGTGTTGCCAAATGACCAGTGGCGGAAAGTGGAACCGTTGTTTCCATGGTTCTTGTCGGTTTGTTGGGAATCAAAAAGTCGTTTTCGAATGCTTTCTGCTGTTGGGTTGGCGGATGCTTTGTGCGTGTAGTGTGCTGTATGCCTTGGGCAAGGTTAGGTGAAGGAATGATCGTCCGTTTGGCCTCTCTCAGTTGTGTGTGGTCGTGTGTTTCTTTGAACTTTCAGACGTGGCCTTGCCACAATGGACTATGTCCTGCCCGGTCTGCCGATTGGCTGTGTATCAGCGGTCCATCCAGGCTGCAATCAAATGAGAAACTTTTCTAACATCCAACCGCTCTTTTGTCATAGCTATCTAGAACCGGCACTTAGCTAGCACATATTTGTATGACATACACTCGACTTCTTTCTCACAAGTTACAATATAGAAACTACACTTGTAAGCGACATATTTCTTCTTCTGCTTCGTTACGCTCATTCCGCTAGCTGCTCATCTCGTTATTAGTGTTCTTGTCAGCTCTCAGTTAGTTGTCCCAATTGTACGGCGAGACGTAGGCGTTGGGCTTGACGGGAGGCTGAAAGTTTCCACCTTCTTTCAATCGCTGCCAAACCGAAGGTGGATCTCTTTCTCGATCCATTGGCTGATCCCACCAGTCCCAACCCAACATCAGACCGGGTACATCGGAATTCTCGTAGGGACTCGAGTTGGGAGCCACAAAGTTATCGGCTTCCATCTGTAGAGGAGACACTGTTTGCTTTGGCTGGATCGGTTGAAAGCCCATTGTTCCCTGACTGCTGCACAAGAGCACCAACAGGGCGCAGAAGTGAAGACTCTTCGCCATGGTCATTCGGTTGCGGATGTAGGATACAATGTCAAAGTGTCGATCAATCGAAAGGAAAGGAGGGTGTGTCTTTTTGTGTTGGTTGCAGATGGCGGTGTTCAACGCCAACGGTGACAGCATCACCGTCATTGGGCGTCATTCATCTTCAGACAAAAGAAAAGAAGCCCACGCACGAGTCGTGCATGGATAGGGACTCAGCAATAATACCCCAGCAAAGCTGCATCAAACACTTTGGCATGGGGCCGCTTGTACCGTCACCAATTTACAACTCTCAAGGAATGTTGCCCCCTTGAAGAGGTACAGGTAGGCGGCTAGATCGACTATTTGTCAGGCTCCTCGAAGCAGAAATGTCTACTGCTTTGGTTTTTAAGCTATTATATTACTATGCTGTTTACCGTTGTTCCCTCCTGAACAGCCACGACCACGAGAGAAACGATTCCATGCTCTAGTATTTATTCGAGCCGAGTACATTCTATTTCTTCAATCAAGCACAGGAAGCTGCGCTTGCGCTTCGTCGAATGGGACTGCGACGCAACCCATAGCGGGGGGTAGACCTATCCGCTGTATTTGTTTTGAAACTGGAGGTATTCGGGAGCCAACCAGAAGTTCCTGCCTTCTTCTTCTTCTTTTTCATAATCTTTGGCCTGATAAAGTTGAGTTTTGTGGAGCCCTGTTCTGCCATCTTGGCTAAACAAGCGTCCACCAACCACTGGTGGGTGGATGGCCCTGGTTGTAGGAAGCCTCCCTGCTCCGTAGTTTCTCTTTCGTCATTGTCGCTGTCGTCGTCGAGGGAGAATCCATTCAGTGGGCACGAATTGTACAACCTTTCTTCTTCCGTCGAAAGCGGAGCAAAGGGGAGATTCATGAGCAGAACATTTTTCTCTGTAACTTCATGGACGAGCGCCTTCTTGGAATCTCTTCTGGTTGGAGGGAATACTATTTGCCTTGGTCCTACTTCGGGAGGGGTAACAGGTAGAAACTCCATCATCTTCGTGGCTGGTTTGGCAATTGGTTTGCTTTATGGTGGGAAGGAAATGTGTTTTATGACCTGAGCAAGGAGCGGGCTATGGGACATGAGGTGCATATCTGGACAGCTCCTGGACCTTACATGTACTCGAGTACTTGGTTTGGAGGGTTGCCTTGCCCTAAACGTGGATTTCGTCCTCAGACCAGGATCGGAAGTTCATGATCAGTTCTGGGGAATTTCTGTGCTCCTTCGTTCGGTCACTGGAATTCTCCGAGACCTGCCCTTACACTCAACTGCATAGTGATTCATCAACAGTGGTGAAAAGGTAAAAACGCTTTCCATTCGGATTCTCGAAAGCATTTTTTTGTCGCCACTGTTCCCGAGCTGGAAGTCCAGCCAGCTACCGAAAGCACGTACATTAATTTTAGCCTGGCTTCCACATGAGCTATCATGTAACTTGCAAGTAGATATTTCGGTAGGCAGAGGAGAGTGTGTGGCGCATGTGCCTCTGATACCATTAGCTAGAACATTCAGTACGTGTAAGCAGAATACAGGTTAGATGGGGGACCAAAGGTGAAGCCTTCGGTTAGGTAGCGTACTGTGTTGCGGACCATACCGGTACCAGGTAGCTAGTAGTAGCAGCTGTAGTAGCACTCATCTTTGTCCTTGTACAGCCAGTCTTGACTTCGTTGACTGGGCCACTTTTACAACAGTGGTCGGCTGCTTTCCTTGTGGTCCAAGCTCTGATCTGGCAGAACCACACACTTCAGCACCAACAGAAAACAGAACTAGCTAGCTTCTGTTTTTTCATGGGCTGGAATGCATCTGCCTCTTCTGCGAGGGCCGCGCCCTCTCTCGTCGCTCGCCAATACTCACTTGATAAAGAGCCAGTACCAGTACAAGGGATACTGAAATAAATGGCAGTCCGCGGTCACATTACCATCAGACTGCACATGCACCGAAGGCAGCGAAAGCAGAAATAGTACGGGAATCCGATTGGCCCTCTCATCAAGCTCGGACTTTGATTCTGTCGCAGAAGCGGCTTTGATCGGTTGAGGAGCACGAATCAGCCGAAGAGTGTAACTGAAGTTGCCAAGTGGCTGGGGATCAACTGTTCAGAAGGCTGGATGGCCTCAAACTTCATCATTGCTACGTAGTTTCGAGATGGGGTTGTGTGGTGGGCACATGGGCTTGGCCCAGAGGGGGGTATGGTCAACGCCCGTTCCGCAAGCATTCACGTGACGTCCACACTTGCATCTGCGGGGTTTTCTTGTCAAGAGCTTCATCGATTATCAAATTGAGACAATCGGACTGGTTCGTTGAGTCACCAAAGAGCAGTCTTGATACACCAATAGAAGAGAGGTGGATCAAGACAAACAAACAATGGGCTCTGCGATTCAAGGTTGATGGTCCTCTGGGAAGAGCACTGGCTGGAAGAATGAGATTGGGGACTCTCGTCTGTCCAACATCCGTCTTGGCCAGAAGAGTTTCCACTCTAATGCACCCCCCGAGATGACTATGGCATACAATATTGGTCCTTGTAGAGTTGCTGTAACGTACCACTCGTCCTGCTGTGCTTCTTGGATTCGTTCGTCTTGGGCTCCACTGCTGCCGTGGACGGATGGATCGTGGCTGCGTACATGTAAACACATGCTAGCTTCATTCTTTATGTCATCCGTTCTAGCTAGTAGAAGACGTTGAAGCGAGGCTTCATACGCTGCCAAAGGGAAATCAGATCTGCATAGCAACAATATCATAACTTTGGGTACCTGGTATCAAGCGTTCGAGAGCTACTTCCGTCGCAAAGTCAGAGAACCATGAGCAAGAAACGAGTGGCATCCGCTCCCCCCGAAGTTGGCGAAACAGTTTGGCTGACATCAACAGCTCGTCATTATGAATGCATGGGGATGCAGAGAAGAGCTGCGGTCGTTGTACAGCGTCCACCGTATGGTTCATGGATGACAGGGTCAAACCGCTCGATGTGGAACCCCTTGGGCAAACCATCAAGTGGAGGAAGGGGAGCGTCACGAGAATCCCAACCCAAGGGAACCACGAAACCAATCAGGGGCTCTGTGCATTTTTGGATACTGCTCTTCTGGTTCATGTTTTCTCATTCCTTGGTGGTGGGGACGGGAAACAGGTAGATGCTTCTGAGACAGCTTTTGGCAATCTTGCATCTGACAGTAATGCCGAGGTCGGTGTTTCTCGACCTAGACTTCTGCCTCTCAAGATGGCAGGTCGGTTATTCATTAACCTGTCGAGTGTCTGCTTAAAGTGGCGGCAGTCCTGCTTCGAAAACTTTCGACTTTGTTTGGGCTTTGTTGATGTCGACTTTTGCACTCTTCCATTGCAACAACCTGGGGAGATAGACAAGGATTGCACCAACTGGATGTGTTTTCATAATTTGCGTCTTGGTGCCTTGAAATTCAATGCTAGGGGTCGAGAAAACGTTGACGAAATGCTGAGAGTAATTCAGGCATGCGACACTGCGAACACCAGAGTCATGAACGCTCAAGTCTCTTGGCATGGTTAGGAACGAAATCAGGTTCCAGAGCATGACCAGAAACTCCTGCACGATGTGATCGCCGAGAACTGCCCTGCTTTGCTTTGGAGGAGTTTTCGTCCAATTTCGTCGAGTACAGGAAGCCAGACAGCATCTGCATGAGCCACCTGAGCACACCAACGTTCTCCCATCCTTCTGTGCGAGTGGTGGACCTGACGCTGGAGCTAAACGGGAGAAGAAGCTGGGATCCATTGCGCCCAACACGCATATTTGAAAGGCTCATCTGTGACCTTGAAGCACTGGAACGGCTGAAGCTTGCTCACAAGGACACAAGACCTTTCCAGTGGCAGTTCCCGCGATTTTATGGCTGCTTCGTGATCAAGTCGAATTCCCTCAAGTTCTTGGACGTCGTGGGTCTTGCAGGTGGGATGTGGATTCAATGTCAATGTCCCCGGCTCGAAATCTTTCGATGCAAAGGCGGGGGCATAAAGGAGGGAAACGGTTCACTTCCCAACCTGAACAGGCAACAATTCGACTCAACGAAGGCCAAATTCAGCCAGATAGAGTCCGTCACCGCGAACTTGAAGTTGTTGGAGGTGCCCTTTGTCGGCCTAACCATTCCGAGGTCCTGCGAGTGCACTGTGATCAGCTTCTCAAACCGTATTTCGGCTGCAACGAGCTATGATTTTGATTATCGTCGTCACATCGACTTTCTTCAGAACTATGATCTTCAGGATGAGAATTAGCTGCAAGGCCCTGGCTAAACGTTCTCGTTGGACGGGGGTCTTGAAATCACAGTTGCATCCTGTCCTGAAACTTTGGAATAGTCGGTTGGCACCAGCTTGATGAAACCTCCGAGTGTCTTATCAATACGTTTGTATTCGGTTGCCTTGTATTTGCGGTACTCGTGGCCTTGCAGCAAGCAGTAAACATATATAGCCTTGCGTTCAAACTTATATCCACACAGGCCGATTCAAGACACCCAGCCATCAAGGTCCACAAAGCACCGACTCAAACGAGCCCAAATGTTGTGGTGCAGCCAACCTCAAAAAGGAATTGGGATAACCTTGATGTTGCAGTATTCCCAACAAGGTTGGCAGCGCACTATAGGGATCACGCCGACAACGGTTACAGATTGGCAGCTCCTTCATGGCGATCCGTGCGTGGCAATTCTCAAGAAGGCCGACAAGGTCCAATGGAATGAATAGAATCAGTCAGCCCAAGTCCCCAGCAACTCCCCCCAATGATCTCCAGCAATGTGCTGTAGTTCAGTAGTAATAATCTCTCATCACATCCGTGGAGTCCATCAATTTGACGTTATCCAGCCTATCATGGGGTGGCAAGGAATGAAACATGCCGGAGTGTGGGTTGTCCATGGGTGCATCCACTGAATCAGCTCAAAATCCGAATCCACAGAGGTTGCAAAGATAATCAAAGCCTAATCAAACAAACCACCAATATTCCTGTAGATTCTTGTTCTAGCTAGCTAGTGAGTGAGTGAACTCTTTCTAGACAAGCTACTAGTCTAGTCTAGTTCCGTTCCATGGCTTCCGCATTGGGTTCTCCAGGTTTGGCTTGAAAGGTCCCATCTCGCGCCTCTTGTAATCCCTCCAGAGCTTCTTCGTTTGTGGTACGATGCTTCAGCCAGTATTGTCCATTCAAATGAAGGACGGGAATATCGTACTTGTATTTTCCAAACCAGTTTGCGTGTTGTTCATCCGTGATATCGACTTGGTCCAAGCTGTGTGGCAGTTCCTCCCGCACTTCTTGGAGCACATCCTTGACTTTGTCACATAACGTACATCCTTCCTTGGTAAAGAGGGTCACCGTCGGACTACTACTGTCGTCTGTTTCTTGATACACACCGCCCGTGACACTGGCATGCCGTATCGTTATTAGTCGTGGTGGTGGCAATAATCGACGCGAAACGAATTTTGGTGGCACCTGATTGACAACGACGAATGCATTGGAACACGATCTTCTAAGTAAAACTAGTGCCATTAGTAGTGGGAAGAAATGAACGGTTCTTGTTGTTATGACGCTCCTGATGATGAGTGTTGTCATCTTTGTGTTGTCAGGCCAAAGCAAGGTACACCTTGGTTGTTGTTGGAACCGTCCTCTTTGGTGTCAAAAAAGATATCGTGTGGCGGAACTTGACTTGGGTTCAGGCATAGCTGGCCGGGGTCGCTCGCGCCGCCAATAGTTAGTGTAATTATTAACGTATTTAACTCGAAGTGATCAAGTAAGCCTCAACGTCTCCAACGTACTTTAATTACCAAACTTACTTAAAAACAAAAGCAGGGCGTCCAATCACCCGAATGCGCTCACTGGAATCCGGAACCATTTCCTGCAGCCAAGATCTCCTTTGCGGTACTGCCGACCAAAGGATCACTCGAACAGATGCAATGTTTGTTGGTGGGCCGGAAGCTCTTGCGTTGAAAGGACCTGCTCACATTTTGATTGATATCTATCTATTGTTAGCCTTCTGAACACTCCACTATACTGTCTGTGGACAACAAACACACTCTGCCAAGATGTCGTCAATGGGCAATGTAGACAAGTCGGCGCGAACACTAGCCATCAAGGTCAAGGTCGCCGCCGTGGCCAACACGGAAAATACACTGGACACGGTCTTTGAATTCCTACCGTGTTGTGCCACTCATGTCGGTACTATTCCCGAAGACGTGGATGCCGAAGATGCCACTGCCGCGAAACTGAGTTATGTCGGTCAAGCGGCATATCAAGTCCTGCGGACACGCCATCCCCGGCAACACCATCAACTCTGGAATGTCACTACGGGCCGCGTGGTGGGATCGCTCCAATACACACCGTATCGGTCCTGGAAGTCGACGCGAGATTTGACAGCCGGCCACGACGACTGGTTCCCCGAGAAATTGGCGGAAATTATTACAAGAACGCACAAATGGTGTGACATTATGAGTCTGGGTCCACCCGATGGAATGTTCATGACCAAATTCAAAGAAGCACTGCATGTATTGGCACTGCGATCGCACGCCACAAATCAACGCATTGTAGTGCGCATGATGTTTGGAAACATTGTCGGAATGCCCGTCAATTGCACTGCCGTCATTCGAGAACTCACCAAGGATTTACCATCATGCACTCAACCGCATAAGTTGCATCTATGGGTAGGAGCATGGCGCAAGGGAACTTCCTGGAATCACGCCAAGATTATTGCTGTCGACGGAAAATACCTGCATACGGGAGGACACAATCTGTGGGATTTTCATGTAAGTAATCTCAAGAGATACAACGGTGTTGTGTGGCTGCAAGGTTTGCGATGTCAGCCAGATCTCATCATTCATTCTTCTATACATTATATATATGCAGTACCTCAAACACAATCCGGTGCATGACTTGAGTTTGGAAATGGAAGGACGGGTGGCCAACGATGGTCACTTGTTTGCCAATGCGCAATGGGCATATATTGAACGAAAGCAACTCACGTGTATTGGAAGTTGTGTCGATCGAATGCCCGATGCCATGCCCATGTTTTTGCAGTCGCGGGTCACCGTCAGTGAATACCCCGAAGGTGTGGCCGATATATTCCCACCCATGTACAATCGAGCGCTCGTACTTGGACAGCAACCACAACAACCACATGTCGACCCGGAAGGAACCATTCCCGTCATTAGCATGGGACGCTATGGAGCCGTCATGAGACGGCACAAGCCGTCGGACGATGCCATTGTCGCCATGCTGGAATCGGCCCACAAAATTGTGAGACTGGCATTGCAAGATTTGGGACCCGTTTGTATTCCTGGCACGAAAATCACCATTCCCGGCTTGGTCTGGCCTCGAGACATTTTACGAGCACTCGGGCGAATCATATGGACCAAAGGAGTCGATGTGGAAATTCTATTGAGTAATCCCAACAGTATCCCGGGGGGATTGACACCGACCGAAGCCAATTATGGAAATGGTTGGAACTGTGTCGATGTGGCGTCGGAAATTATCAAAACCATCGTCCAACAATTTCCGCAAGATGCTTGCACCAGAGACGCACTGCGGAAAAAGGTACAACACAATCTACGACTGTGCTTTATTCGATTAGGAGACTTGGGAAGTACATGGGAAGATGGGACTACCATTGGTATGCATGCCAAGCATTTTATCATTGATGACCGTGCTGCCTATATTGGGTCACAGAACTTGTACATTTGTGACTTGGCAGAGTGGGGCGTGGTCATTGATGATGAGACACAAGTGCAGAAAATGATGCAAGAGTATTGGAATCCAATGTGGGATGTGTCGTTTCTGGATGCTGATGTCGATGTCGAAATGGTCCTGGATGGATTGGGGATCGATCGAAGTGCTCCCAATAGATATCAACTCTCTGCTGAGGAACGCAAAATGGCAGACACCAACAAACGACGACGGTATTCCGTCAACACACCAATTCACTCGGACTTTTACGACACCTTCTCGGCTGATTTGTCAGACACCACGGAGGAAGAAAAGAGTGACAAGTTGTGGTGACCTACCTGTCTCGCAAACCAAACAGTCCAAACCAGAGAACCAGCTTTCTCTCAGCAACTCGATTCCTGCAACGTTACAACTGTGCCATGTTTTCACTCCATCGTTACAACTGTGCCATGTTTTCACTCCATATTATATACTAGAGTCATGTGTTCTAGATGAACAATAATATCAAAGCTCAGCTGATTTCACCGTCTCTCGTACCAGCTCGGTACCATTATAGCATCAATGGGGAGGCGTTGAACTGAAAGGGGCTTGTCCGGTGCTGAAACGGAACTGATTCAATTGAAGAAGAGCCACCAGGGAAAGGACAGAAGAAGCAGAGAAGCAGCAGATTGATCATTCCCATCCTGCTTGCATCGGAGTCAGCAGGAGTCCTCCTGAAAGCACTGTGCACGCTCCTATGAGGATTCGAGGATATGTTTCAAGAGGTGCAGGCCAACTTCGTCGTCGAGTACAAGAAGGGAAACGGAGTGATTAGTCTGCATACAGGAGGCAGCAAACCAATGTTCTCCCTCCTTCGGTGTGAGTTGTCGAGGACCTGACCCTGGAGCTAAGTGAAAGAATAAACTGGCAGGCAACACCATGCATATTCAGGAGGCTCATAAGCATGTGTCCTACTACTCCCAATGATCAAGCACTGACGATCTGTACAGTACTGTAGTCTACAGGTACCAGGTACCATACAGTACTGTAGTTTTTCCGATGCCGAGACGTGCCCTCATGAGCGTGAATGAATTAAGTTCGGGACTGAATGATACCGTACCGTATCAATGACGTCATCCTTCAACAAGATCTTTTTCTCACAAACCAGGTGGATCCTTCTTTGCCCTCATTTCTTCCTCGATCCTCGTCTGCTCATCATTGTTGGTCCCTTTGCTTGTACAATAAACGGCAACAAATTCAACACAATGAGGTTCAGTTTTGGGAGTTCAGTATCGTTATTGGTTTTCGCCAGTGCTCATGTAGTGAGCGCCTTTATTACTGGTTCGCCCTTATTAGTCAAAGACTCTGCGACTTCAGTTTCCTTCTCTACTACGGCATTGAGCGCCAAACTGACGCGGCTACCCACGGGAATATCTCCCTTTGAAAAGTCTGCCGCTCGTTCCCGAGATTTTCAAGGAGAATTCCGCAAGACGTGTCAAAAGGTAATCCAAGATGCGCTCCGTGATAATGTACAAACCATGGAGATTGAATTCCCTCCGTTGCTGGGCGGAGACAAGTCCAAGACGCAATTTGATGACTTTGACAACGTCCAAGAATTGAATCAAAATCAAGATTGGTGTGTGCAGTTGGCGCCCATGCTGGGAATTCAACCGACCTGGTTGATCTTTCCGGATTTGAAAGAGTGCGAGTTAGCCAAAGAAAAGTGGACCGGACAACGGTATCGTCAAGCCGCTGTTTTTACCAGTCTGGAAGAAGTCACTCAACACTACACACAAGGCGATGAATCCTATTCCAAGCCATGGGGGGCTACCTTTGCTTCTGGAATGAATTCGCTACTGGGTGGTAATAGTGGAGATGCTGGATTATTGGGAGATCAAACTGCATTGGATTCGCTCAATGATAACAGTCCACCCAAACTCCACCTCATTTGCCAGCCTGGCAATTCCGGGCCGGTGGAAGACTGGATCAATGTCGAGACACTACATAAAGGATCCAAAGGAGTTCCGACAGTTGTGGTCAATGGAGCACTCGACAAGGTCCGAGATGGATACTACGCAGCCTTTATTTTCCCGGCACTGGCCAAAGCGACACCTTTTTACAAAAAATTTGAGTCGGTCTTTTATTTGAAGCCAATATCCGACAAAGGCGTTTATGGTTGGGTTTACAGAGTCTATCCAGAACCTTGGCAAGTGGTCTTGCAAACGCCCAGCAAAGATAAAAATGGCAACATCAAAGTGACCGATACGGTGGCCCTGACAAGTGATGTCAAGCCGACGTATGACCAAGCCGTGAAAGCTCTCTTGTCCACGTCGGCCGGGGCCACTGTGCAGTAACTAATAATTGGCTTACTAGTATACCGCAACAATAATGCAGAAATGCACAAATCAGTGTACCTGTCGATTAGGATCTTGTTGTGTGCTTTTCTCATGTCAGATTGCATGTACGGGTGACAAAAGTTGGAAGAAGGGTATATTATCTGATACAATCATGATACCGGGCACTACTTGTTGCCAGTTCCATTTGTTCAACTTTCCTGGCCATGGCGACCAGCCAGTCATCCCGAAACAGGCTTAGATTGCTTAGTAGCTTTGATGTGATCTATCTATACACTGCCAGAGCTACCAATACGGTAGCTGTCGTGAGGAGTTCTGTCCCTGCTTCCACAATCAGCTTTAGTTGGCGGTGGGGTCGTACAAGAGCCGCCATCCAGTGGCCTTCAGGCAACCACTGGGTTACTCGGCATTTTGTCTATTTAAGGCTATTGTATCTGATTACAGAGTTGCCTAAATGTTCTATGCTCCTTTGTAAAAGTGGCTTATGTCTCACAATGTCTCCGGATGTCTCACAATGTCTACAAATGTCTCACAATGTCTCCGGATGTCTCACAATGTATCACTTTGTCTGCTAATGTCTACCAATGTCTCACTTTGTCTACACAGTACAGTAAAACAGTACAAAAATGTCTACCAATGTCTCACAATGTCTCACAATGTCTCACTTTGTCTACCAATGTCTACCAATGTATCACTTTGTCTACTAATGTTTCCTAAAGTCGCACAATGTCTACTTTGTCTACTTATGTCTACTAATGGTGTGTAGACATTTACATAAAAATCACTTTTAATCGCCAAAACACTGCAAACAGACAAAATGCCGAGTAACCCTGTGCACCTGTCGAACAATGCCAATGGCTATCATCTCTATTCTTGTTCAAGCTCGGTTGCGATTCATCACACAGTCGCTGACTCGCTGACGAGCCACGGAGTACGGTTCCAGTCCTTGTTCTCCTGTTGCACTTGCTCTGGTGTTGGCGTTGGCGAGATGCCCTGACAAAAACTAGAATCGAATCTCAAGAGAAACAGAGAGCTTTCTCACTTACCCTTTGTTTTTTCCGTCTTGCGAATCTTTCTTTGAATATCAGAGGCGAGAATCCGCCTCGTATCACGATATCCGGCAACATTGATTCGAAGCGCATGTTCGTCAATCTTCTGGACAATGGCAGGCATCCATGCGCCCTTGTGATAGCGGGAGTAGTATTCAATAGACTCGCCCACACGGAATTGCCACAAGAGACGCGATTTGTCTCCATCGGCAACATCGGCAATGACGTCTTTTGTTCAACTTTCCTGGCCATGGCGACCAGCCAGTCATCCCGAAACAGGCTTAGATTGCTTAGTAGCTTTGATGTGATCTATCTATACACTGCAGAGCTACCAATACGGTAGCTGTCGTGAGGAGTTCTGTCACTGCTTCCACAATCAGCTTTAGTTGGCGGTGGGGTCGTACAAGAGCCGCCATCCAGTGGCCTTCAGGCAACCACTGTCGAACAATGCCAATGACTATCATCTCTATTCTTGTTCAAGCTCGGTTGCGATTCATCACACAGTCGCTGACTCGCTGACGAGCCACGGAGTACAGTTCCAGTCCTTGTTCTCCTGTTGCGCTTGCTCTGGTGTTGGCGTTGGCGAGATGCCCTGACAAAAACTAGAATCGAATCTCAAGAGAAACAGAGAGCTTTCTCACTTTCCCTTTGTTTTTTCCGTCTTGCGAATCTTTCTTTGAATATCAGAGGCGAGAATCCGCCTCGTATCACGATATCCGGCAACATTGATTCGAAGCGCATGTTCGTCAATCTTCTGGACAATGGCAGGCATCCATGCGCCCTTGTGATAGCGGGAGTAGTATTCAATAGACTCGCCCACGCGGAATTGCCACAAGAGACGCGATTTGTCTCCATCGGCAGCATCGTCAATGACGTCTTTTGTTCAACTTTCCTGGCCATGGCGACCAGCCAGTCATCCCGAAACAGGCTTAGATTGCTTAGTAGCTTTGATGTGATCTATCTATACACTGCCAGAGCTACCAATACGGTAGCTGTCGTGAGGAGTTCTGTCACTGCTTCCACAATCAGCTTTAGTTGGCGGTGGGGTCGTACAAGAGCCGCCATCCAGTGGCCTTCAGGCAACCACTGTCGAACAATGCCAATGGCTATCATCTCTATTCTTGTTCAAGCTCAGTTGCGATTCATCACACAGTCGCTGACTCGCTGACGAGCCACGGAGTACGGTTCCAGTCCTTGTTCTCCTGTTGCACTTGCTCTGGTGTTGGCGTTGGCGAGATGCCCTGACAAAAACTAGAATCGAATATCAAGAGAAACAGAGAGCTTTCTCACTTACCCTTTGTTTTTTCCGTCTTGCGAATCTTTGTTTGAATATCAGAGGCGAGAATCCGCCTCGTATCACGATATCCGGCAACATTGATTCGGAGCGCATGTTCGTCAATCTTCTGGACAATGGCAGGCATCCATGCGCCCTTGTGATAGCGGGAGTAGTATTCAATAGACTCGCCCACGCGGAATTGCCACAAGAGACGCGATTTGTCTCCATCGGCAGCATCGTCAATGACGTCTTGCACTCCAGCACCGCGAGGGTCATCCATTGGTTGAGATTCTGAAGCTGGCAAGTAATCTCGCTGCCCTTGCGTCGTTGGCATGTCACGGAACAGGACCACCAACGGAGCTCCAACAGGAACAGAAAAGCAGGTCGAAATCTACTAGCTCGGAAAGAGAGTCTGTTTCAGAAAGGACGGATCGGCGGGGTCTTGTTTGTCTAAGAAACGCAGAATAGAGGACAGAAGGTTAGACTTGAATCAAGAGCAAAAGTACAAAGGGCTGCATGCATGCATGCCACTTTTGTTCAGCGAAGAAGAAGAACACCCCAGCCCTGGCTGCTTCCAACACAAATGCTGACTAGCAAGAGCAAAGAACGCAGGTGACATACTTTTGCATGCAAAAAACACAGGTGTACCGTAACTGTTTGACTCGATCAGCCGCCCGACTGGTGCTAGTCACAGGGAACCAACAACATGATGACCCTGGCAAACCAGGAACAGAAAGCAGGTCGAAATGCACTAGCTCCGAAAGAGGAGTCAGCTCCGAATCAAATCCTTGGGTCATGTCACAGGAACCACCAACAGTGACCTCCAACAGGAATAGAAAAGCTGGTCGAAATGCACTAGCTTGGAAAGAGGAGTCAGCTCCGATTCAAATCCTTGGGTCATGTCACAGGAACCACCAACAGTGAGCTCCAACAGGAACAGTAAAGCAGGTCGAAACCTAATAGCTTGGAAAGAGATCTGTTTCAGAAAGGACGGATCGGCGGGTCTTGTTTGTCTAAGAAAAGCAGAATTAGAGGACAGAAGGTTAGACTTGAATCAAGAGCAAAAGTACAAAGGGCTGCATGCATGCATGCCAATTTTGTTCAGCGAAGACACTCAGGAACACACTCTCGAATGAACCTGGAAGCTTCCAACACAAATGCTGACTCACAAGAGTAAAGAACAAAGGTGACACTCTTTTGCATGTGAAAAACACAGGTGTACCGTACCGTTTTGACTCGATCAGCTGAACGACTGGTGCTATGTCACAGGAGCCGACAACAGTGAGCTCCAACAGGAACTGAAAAGCAGGTCGAAATCTACTAGCTTGGAAAGAGTAGTCAGCTCCGATTCAAATCCTGGGGTCATGTCACAGGAACAACCAACAGTGACCTCCAATGTCACAGGAACCACAACAGCCAAGAAGGGACCAGCACTCACAAAAGGAGCAAAAGAATAGGCAGCCGGGAACAACAACCACCCAACCAACCAACAGGAACCTTGTGCCCAAAAGGAACAGGGCCAAGAGGGCGCCAAGAGGGAGCCAAACAAGATCAGGCAGACCAGGAACAGGGACACATGAACCAGCGGCCATGAACAGGACAATCAACCAACACACCATTAGGACCTTGCCCAAAGGAACAGGGCCAAGAGGGGGCCAAGATGGAGCCAAACAGGAACAGGCAGCCAGGAACAGGGACATAGGATCAGGCAGCCGGGAACAGGTACAAGTCCAACCAACCACCAAAAGGGACCTTGCAAAAGAATCAGGGCCAATAGGGTGCCCAGAGGACCCAACGATCAGCAGACAGGAACAGGACAGGATCAGCAGTAGGCAGAAGCAGCAAAGTATGAAGGAATCACTCCCTTTTGCTGCCTGGTCAAACTTTTGCTGGGACTCTCTTGAAAGACCCCCAGCTTCCATCAGGCAGCCAGGAACATGGACAAGTCCAACCAACCACCATCAGGGACCTTGCCAAAAGTAACAGGGCCAAGAGGGGGTCAAGAGGGAGCCAAACAGGATCAGGCAGCCAGGAAAAGGGAAGGACAGGCAGTAGAGATGAGAAAGGGCAAAGTATGAAGGAAGCACTCCCTTTTGCTGCCTGGTCAAACTTTTGCTGGGACTCTCTTGAAAGACCCCCCAGCTTCAATCAGGCAGCCAGGAAGGGACAAGTCCAACCAACAACCAACAGGGACCTTGCCAAAAGGAACAGGGCCAAGAGGGAGCCAAGAGGGAGCCAAACAGAACCAGCCAGGAACAGGGACAAGTCAAACCAACCACCAACAGGGATCTTGCCAAAAGGAACAGGGCCAAGAGGATGGCAAGGAGCCAAACAGGATCAGGCAATCAGGAACAGGGACACAGGATCAGGCAGTAGGGCAGAAGCAAGGGCAAAGTATGAAGGAAGCACTCCCTTTTCCTGCCTACTAAAAATTCTGCTGGGACTCTCTTGAAAGACCCCCAGCTTCCATCAGGCAGCCAGGAAAAGGGACAAGTCCAACCACCCCAACAGGGACCGCTTGCCAAAAAGGAAACAGGGCAAAGAGGGGGCCAAGATGGAGCCGATCTAATGAAGAATGTCATTTGATTTGTTTGTCTAAGAAAAGCAGAATAGAGGACAGAAGGTTAGACTTGAATTAAGAGCAAAAGTGCAAAAAGCTGCATGCATGCATGCCACTTTTGGTCAGCGAAGACAACCAGGAACACCCTTTCGAGTGCCCCTGCAAGCTTCCAACACGAATGCTGACTCGACAGAGTAAAGAACGCAGGTGACATGCTTGTGCATGCGAAAAACACTTGAGTACCGTACGTGTTGACTCGATCAGTGCTGACTAATCTGGCTGCTAAGGTACAGGGAACACCAAATCATGAACGCCCAACAGGAACAGAAACAAGTCGACATGGCCACTACTCGAAAGAGAGTAAGCGCTCCAATTACAAAGATCAGTTGTAATCATGTCACAGGAACGCACTCAACAAGAGACCATCAAACAGAACAGAAACGAGCTGGTCAGAAAAGGAAACTACGAGAACTCAACGACAAAGAGACAGCTTCCGATAAAGAGGTGCCCTTAAGAACAGCTGAGGGCAGCAAAGAAGTCGCGAAACAGCGGCCCTAGCCTTATTCGCATCAAAAAAAAATAGGAAAGACCATGACTGAGTCCCTCGAAATCGCACGTTCATTGATGACGAAGGGGTTCTCAATGACCGGCGTCTGGCATACGAGTTGAGATGGAAACATCAGCTCTAAGAATATACAATGAGACGTGGAGTACTTTCCACGCTAAAAATACCAACTAAGACAAACCTTCCACCGTTCCATTTTAGATCGTGGAAAAAAAAAAAAAAAAGCAACCCTACCTATACACTTATAAGTTACACGACCGCGGAGGCACAGATCTACTATCCTTTGATGGTGATCTTTCTCGTTTATTAGTTTTCTTACCTTTCTAATCTCTCTCATAATTTACATTCACTCAACAACAAACTCGAAAGATTTTACCCTGTTTACGTAGTGCATTTGTTACAAACAATACGCTCAGCTACCCCAACCTATCTACACCATAAAAGCTCAAGTAAAGCATGTGTTCCGCAACTTTGAGAATCAGTTGCGTGACAAACCCCATCTTCCTCTCGTCGAAAAAAGAAGAAGAAACCAGATGACGATACTCCGTGCAAACCACTTGCAGACTTCGCAACCATATTGCCCAGCGCAAATCAGAAGACTCTGACTATGAGGACAACTCCTCTACAAATTTCAATCACTTGGATAGGAGAAATCTCCATCTGAGGATAAGGCCAGAATGATGATTCCACGGAACCATTTTCCGATTTCTCATACCAAAGTGATGAATATCTCTCACTAACTAGTAAAAAAAAATTGTTTGCAACTGAAGAACCTACGGCAAATAGATGATTGCCTAGAATCCGCTCAACTAGACTCTGAGAATCTATTTAGCATCGTTAACCCGTCCGTGGCCAACACCCTCGTAAACGTCGCAAAACAAGAGACCTCAAAACCCTGCATATGTTAAAATTAACAAGCGAGAAAAAGGGAAACGAAAACCGTTACACTCTGTTTCTTACTTGATACAGAAGCATCTGCAGTCATTCGGAAGCTATCCTCATGGGATGGTAATCTATCTCAGCACGTTGCTGGGGCTCTCTCCTATGTTTCTTGCTACAGCTTCATTTCAGCTGTAAGGGAGTGCGACGGATACAGCTTACAATTCAGCTTACAGCTTTATAATTGCAGGCCTATTCTAGAAATAATCAATAACTGCTCACTTATTTGGAAATACAAACTTTAATCTCTTAGATCGTTAGATTAATCAATCCACAATGGTATTGTCGCAAGTTTGAGCAGGCAGGAAAAGGGAGTGCTTCCTTCATTACTTTGCCCTTTGCACTACGCTAAAAGCTAGTGTAAGATTTCGAGTGTTTTGAGTTTGAGAGAATGAAAGTTATGAAGAGGATTAGAAAGCTATGAAAACTAATCAACGAGAGAGATCATCATCAAGGGATCGTAGATCTGGCCTCCCGCGGGAGACTGTTAAAGTGTGATAGAGTAGGTTGCTGGTAGTAATCCTACGTATCTCCACGATCCTAAAACGGAACGCGTGAAGGTTTGTCTAGCATGGATCTAGTAGCGTGAGTACTGCCACGCTAGCTAAATATCTAGAGCGATGTTTCATCATCAACCTAGTATGACCAGAGCGGTCATGAGAACCCTGTCTCAAATGACTATTCACGAGGACTCAGTCATGAGTCGAACTCAAACCCTATCTAGGATCGAGTCGCGAATAAGGCTGAGAGCCGTGTA
Source organism: Seminavis robusta (assembly GCA_903772945.1). Classification (NCBI taxonomy): domain Eukaryota; phylum Bacillariophyta; class Bacillariophyceae; order Naviculales; family Naviculaceae; genus Seminavis; species Seminavis robusta. Next base: position 22,972 of record CAICTM010001601.1, read on the forward strand.
TTGCATTCGCCCCTGACAAGGGTCAACAGAAAGCGCGACAGCAGTTCGGACAAGGAGAACATATGATTTAAAGTGCGGGGCACTCTCATGAATTTGGATGTAGACATGTGCATCGCACGATGGCAATCCTACAAGTGGGATCAGGCCTTGTATGGTGTTAAATACCTTATGTTCCAAGCGTCTGGTAGATTGTGCCGCCGTTGGCGGTAGCATGTTGGAGCCGTACAGTGCCATGTCATTGACTCGTCTAAGTGTAAGGACCTTTGTACTTTGTGCTGGACCATACTTGCGGTGCTAATACTGTTGAATCATCATGGTATCGTTGACATTGTATTGATGAGGACACGCGTTGCGTTTTCCCTATTTTTTCTGTTGGATTAGTCGTTGCGACGTTCCTTAATGTACTTCCAGTTGGCTTCGAACCGGACGTTGTGAATCGCGTCACGATTTGACACGAGCTGTGCGGGCGTTGCGCGCAAGGTGGTATGAATCGTGCTTCATTGCAAAGCGAACCGCCGTTGGGACTCCATCCCAGGACCATCACGAGGTCGTCTTGGACTTGATGTTTTGAACAGCGATCAAGTTAGTATGTTTGATGAGCACCTCGACCATAGAGTTGGCTTGAGGGCTACGCGTAGTGATGAACTTGCGACGAAGTCCATATTCATCCGGAGAGTCTTTCGACCTGCGCGGAACCACGTCCTCTATCCATTGATAACCTCGAGCAGGCCATGGATACCGAGTAGCCACGTTGTTCAGGACGATGGCTACTTCGTCTGCTGCTTGGAGCAGATCTCTGCAATCTCGAAACCATCCGGTTACGGGATCAATATTGTCAGCAATGAAGTGTGCAGGAATATCTTTTTCTTAGGATCCCGACGTTGTAAGGACCTATCAGGTCAATACATAGTCTTTCCCAAGGGATCTCCTCGCAAGTCTTTGGAGGCATCAATCCCAGCTTACGCCTCTTGGGTTTGTTCATCTGCAGCTTTGGCAACGCTGACATAGGCTGCACAGTCTTGCGCACTCCTTTCCAGGTGTAGTGTTGGGCTGATGGTTAGTTCTCTGTGCGAGTCTCGCCAGATGCATCAGCACACCATGGTACCATTCAACTAGCTTCTTTGCATAGTTTTAGGTACGACGATCTTATCGTCCTTAATACTAAGTCGTAAGACTTATCCCCTCTGGGAAAGATTGCTTCTTGTAGTCGTTTGGCTTGTCCCTGAGGAGTTTCTTGATATCGTTGTCGTCTTTCTGACGATGTTCGATCTCGGGAACGAGAGAGGGAACTCGCTAGGGAAGTCCTCTTCGTCTGCAGCCATGAGCTCAGCGATCTCGCTGGCGTCCATTTGTTCTGAGAACCGTCGTTGTTGGAGATGTTAAGTCTCGACAACGCATCAGCGACGATGTTCTGTTCGCCCTTGATGTACCGTAGTTCAGGGCCGTATTCTTCCAGAATAAGCGCCATCGATTACGCGATCGGTATTGAAGTTCTTACATGTAAGATTCTTGTGGTCCGTATGTACAACGATCTTCTGTCCCAGAAGAATGTTACGGAACTCTTTTAGAGTTTCTACGATACTGAGAAGTTCCTTCTCGGTAACTGTGTAACGTGTCTGAGCAGGGTTGAGCTTCCTGCTGTAGAACGCGATAGGTTTTCCCTTCTGGAAATTACTGCACCTAGTTGAGTATCACTCGCATCCGTGTGGATAACGAATGTATCGTTGAAGTCAGGGTAGGCGAGCAAGGTTTCTTTGCTGATGATCTTCTTCATCTGGCTAAAGGCTTGTCGTGTTCCGCTTCCCATTTCCACTTCGTTGTTTTGGAAGTCAACAAGAAGCGAGTGGGGCCAGTACATGTGATGTCTAATCCACATGTCTCGATAGTAGTTCACTAGTCCAATGAATCTACGGAGTTCTTTTCTGTTGTAGGAGGAGCGATATTCGGATCGCGTCTATTTTCTTGGTATAGGTTGGATCCCTTCTCGAGTAATCCAGTAACCTATTCAAGTTCTCCTCTTGCGAAGAAGGACTTGGTAGCATTGATCTTAAGTCCGGCTTCTCGAAGCCTTCGGAGAACTTCATCCAACTTTTCAACGTGATCTGCAGATCGCGGTAGTTAGGATGAGTAGATCATCAATGTATGCACGGAGGTATTCTAGGTCGTGCATTAGTGTTCCCATCTTCTCTTGGAAGATGTCGGGACTATTACATAGGCCATTGGCAACCTCTGGTACTCGTACTTTCCCACGGGAGTACGATGGTAAGAGTTGCTTCGAGTGAGTGACAGCTCATGTGATAGTATCCCATGTTGGTCTAGACTAGTAGCTCTTTGAATCCGTCTAGATTCAAGAGCATGTCCTGTATTTTGGGATAGGATAAGGCTTCCGCTTAATCCTTTTGTTCAGTTCCCGGAAATCAGAGATGAATCGTACAGATCCATCTTTCTGGGAATGATAAAAAGTTGGTGCCGCCCACTCGGAACGATTCACCTTCTTGAGTACTCCTGCCTCGCAGAGAGTTCAACCTCCATCTTAAGAGTGTTGGTATGGACACGTGGAATAGGATAAGCCCTGGCATGATAGGGTTTAGCATCAGGGAGAATTCTACTTCGTAGTCGTCCATCTGCCACTTTCCTAAAGTACCATCGAATAGGTCAGAGTACTTCTCAGTAAGGAATGAAGCTGTTCCTTCTCTTCTTGTTTAACTGATCTTGACTTTGGCAGACCTGCCTTAAGTCAGCTTGTTCGTATTTCGCATCAAGAATCTTCTTGAGGCGATCTGCACTGTCATCAACAGCAGTAGGATCAGGAATGAAGAAGTTCTCTTCTTCATTGGTGTTGCTGTCTTTCATAGGAATAGATGCGCCGTCCCACTCCACTGACATGGTAGTGAAATCGAACTTGAATCCTAAGTCAGAGAGAAATGTCTCGACCTATGATCATGTCATATGCACATACGCCCCCAAGCTCTTGGTGACGTGTAAATCCCACTCGATAATTCTATCTTCGTGGAATTCAGGAATCATGAATGCACCTTTGCACTTCTGCTGGTGTTTAATTCTCCTGCAGGGGTAGTCCACATTGTTTGGATGCCCAAGATCCTTCATGCGTAATTCTTAGCATGAGTTGAGCAATCAAGGTTCG
>CAICTM010001602.1:0-26107 GCA_903772945.1 Seminavis robusta
CCCATATTGACATGATCTTGCTATAGTCTAGTAGCTCCACTTGACCTAAAAGTGGAATCCCTTGGGTGACGTCCAGGGTCGAGTCCCAGTCCCAATCCAGGTTCGTAGGATCCGAGATCGAAAATCTTTTCAGACGGGTAGATTAGGTAATATTTATAAATATTTCAAATATATATTTACCGCGGCTATCTGAATTCCAAAGTTGTCTCGTCTTCCCATCGACAAAACCCCGAAATGATGTCATTGAAGACTGAAGGCCCAGTCTCTTCATGGGTGTTGGTCTACCTGAACAGAGTAGCTCTCCAAAAAGGATCCAAGTATACCGTAGACAAGGATGATACCCCGCTGCACAGTCTTGATCCTTTCGTTTCTGCTCCTGTCGCAAGAAACGTTTGGATTGTCATCTTTGCCGCTACTGGCCCCCTCTGTTGATGCTGTCACTGCCCCCAGCAATTATTGGGATCGAAGGAGTTTTCTGGGAACAATAACCTCTGGTGGTCTGATACTTTTTCTCCTACCGCCGTCTATTGCCAATGCGGCTCCTCCTCGTTCCGTCGATGTGGGTGGCGGTGTCGATGTCGCCATTGATACTCGCAACACGGTGTTGTCGGATCCGTCCAATCTCGTGTTTCCCGCGTCCATGAAAGGACGGTATGCCTGCCAACGCACCGTGGTCGCAGTCGATGGAGACATGTACCAGGCGCAGAGTGCCTGGAAAGCCTTGGGAGGTGGCAAGGGCAACTTTTTTGGTGGAAATACAGTTCCGGAATCCTACGAAACACAACTGATTCCAATGATGATAGCCAACAACAACGGTGGTGACAACCCACAGTTCACAGTGGTGGATCGAGGGTATGAACTTGCCTCTCGAACGGCAATCAGTCGGGATGCTGTGCAATGGAAAGTAGACCAACCCAACAGGATCACCACGGCAGCCAACAACAATAATGTCGAGTTGGTAGTCATTCAGCGCTCTGTAATAACGCCCAATCCAGAACAGGGGATTTTGGCGGGAGGACAAGAACTGATACGCATCACGGAAGGTCCCTTTGTTCGAGCCGTCCTGATTAAACAGCGATTTCGACAAGCTGGCGACGGTGTCGTGGAAGGATTGGAAGTCGTGAAAACGTATCGCGTCCTGGATGGGATTGCAGGTACCGAGTTTCCCACCTCTACCACAAAGTCCACTTTGAGATGGACCAGAATAGGGCCTCTACAACAAGAGGAAGTGGTGGACGCCAAATATGTCTCTTCGTCGTCTCTGTACTTTGATGGGAGTAATTGGTACTAGTACTTTTGATGTGCTATTGTGTTAATGAAATAGCTAGCTATGAAGTTATAGTAGTACCATTTTCGATATAGTACTTGTACATCCGATGAATGAGTCTATTCTACAGATGACACAACCATGCAACACAAACAGTCAGGGAGGCTATCGTTTGAGGCCGCGGACGTGACGTTTACTGCTCGCGACGGACGAAGCCCTGGTGAGTAGTGATTGTGTCATGCTGGACACCGAATCACCGCCCAAAGAAGGAGGCTTGAATTCCAACACCCAAATGGGAGCACCGGGTGCAACAATGGTTCCAAAGCAGATTGTTCCGGGTGCAGCAGCGCCGGCCACGTTCACAGCACGGTCCACGACTTTTCCAATGTAGACCGCCCTCCCCGTGCGCTTGTGTGGCCCCATACTAGAGAACTCGCCCTGGAAACAGCCAATCTTGAGCCGATTCCCAATCTTGTTGGGGTCTCCTTGGATATGCCAATCGCGCAGCTTTTGCAACAGCATGAAACCGAAACACAGCGCATTGGCAGGTCCATCAAAGGCAACCATCAGGTCCTTGCAGTGATATGCACCACTACCAAAAGAGTTGACCAGGCACCCAACCATATGGAAGAGTCTCGCGTTGACCACCTGGAGTTCCTTGTCGCTCAGGCCTTCGGCAAGAAGAGTTGAATCCATGACCATGAGCGTTACTTGATTGTCGTCATGAGGGGCGTCATGAAATGACGGACAAAGTAGTCGATTGCTGGCGACGTCGAGGGGCGGAAACATGCGACCCATGATAATGTTCATATCTGGCTCGGGGGCAAGCATGCGAGTGTTGGTACGCTTTCGCGCCTTGAAGTAATTGTACGAGAGGGGATGCGGTATCAACTGCACCACACCCTTGGCCATGACCCCGTCGGAAAATCGTTGACCAGTGCCAAGCACAATCTTCCCCATCTGTACCACCTGCTTGGCAACATCCAGCACTTGGAATCGCCCATTAGCTCGCCTGCTGGAAGCAACCACGAGATCCCATGTATCCTCCAATGCCAGTATTTGCCCACCATTGGCCAGCCGCTCCAAGCTCTTGGCCACATTGTAGGCAAAGCCTCCGTATGTGACAGCGCCGGTCGATTCATTCTGGTTGTGCTTGACACGACCGTGCGCAATACTCATTCGCACCCGCAGTCCTCGGAAGCATTCCGCCTCATTGAGAGCCGCTCCTGGCAAGACATGAATCTCGGGTGGCCATTGCGCTTCGTACAGCAACATTTGGCAATCCAACGCAAACTGCATGGCATCCAAAGGATCGTGGAATGCCAAACAAAAGCCACCTTCCTCGGTCGAACTGACTTCGTATCCATCGTGCATTTGTAACTGTTTTTGCAGAATATTGTCTTGCACGTCCAATGCCGCCTGCATGGCCGACGGATCTCGTTTCCACAAGGACGCGGCACCTTCCACACTGGTTCGTACAATGGTCACTTCTCCTCCTCGCGGTGGTTGTGATTTGTTTGTGGTCATGAGTAGCTTGGAATGAGAGCGATGCAGCCGCTCTGCCTTGTGGACCGCGTACCAGTCCATGATTTCTTGTTGTACCAAAAAGCCAAAATGTTGCAGCTGTGCCATTTTGGAAGAAACTTGATCGTCATTGTCGGTAGCAGTAGTATCAAAATCACGACGCGGTTGAAGATCCATCACGGAAAGCGTTCCTAGGACCAAATTATCGGCCGTCACCAATGGAACCCCAGCATAGAACCGTGTCGCCGACATGTCGGCAATATACCGAAAGGTAGCATCTTCCGCCAAATCCGGCACCACGAATGGTTTCTTGAGATGGAGTGTGTAATTGCAAATGGCCGGCGCTCGGACACATCCATAGGAAAATGGTTTGCCATCGGCCGATCGACTGAGCACGCCGTGACCGGAATGTTCCAACATGTCGCGCACCGCCTTATCGTTGCTATTCCCCAAAGGCCGACCGATTCGATATTCATTGGTCGGATCGTGCCAACTGAAAAAGCACACGGGACAGTCGGCCATGGATGCGGCCATGTGCGTGAGTTGCATCAATCGTTTGCCCGTCACCGAATCGGCATGAATTCCATGCAACGACAATTCTTCCACCCAAGCAATACTCTTCATGTCATCCTTGGCAATGGGAGGTCGTGGAATGCCGTGTTGATCGTGCAAGGAAAAGAAATCCGGTGCCAAATGGGGCATTTCGTCCGCGACAGTAGCTCGGCCCCGTCGAAACTGAGAATCTTCTGCCGTGCTTTGGGAAAAGAAGGATTGGAAGGACCCCTCATCGGCGTCGAGTGCGGGTGGTTTGTTGTTACTGTTGTGTACGACTTCGGGCGGCTGCAAGAGAGGTCGTGGTGTTTGTTCTGGTGGAAGCCGACTAAAAGACCCCCGTCGGACGGTATGATCACTGGCATTGACATATCCCAGTGGTTGTAGTTGTGATGGAGGTTTGGCGACTTGTTCGGGTTCGTTGTTTTCCTTTTCGAGCATTTCGGCCGCTCCTTGAAAGAGATGTGTCAGTTCCGGTTCGGCATCGTCCCCTTCCAACGAGAGTTTGAGACGGGCTTTTCGAGCGGCGGTTTTGGTAATGAGCGTTTCGCGGGGTCGCATGTGTCGTTCGACGCGTCCGGCCATTTCCTGGAGGAACGATACGTAATTGTCACTTTGTATAATACTAGATTTGTTGTTGTGGTTGTGACTGCGCACGAGTTTTTCAATGAGACAAACGGATCCGACCCGATGCCCGTGCGAGTTGCACAGGACATGTCCTCGATACGTCATGCCCATGCGTGGCAATTTGACCTTCATGAAAGTGTCTTGTGTTTTGGTTCGAACCAGAGTGGAACAGAGTGATTCTTGATGAGGTCGCAAATGCCATCGTTGGAGTGAATCGACGGAATGATCGTCGTCGTCTTCCGATTCTCGCAAGGCTCCACTGAGGAGTAGTTGTCCCTCGTTTTGAATGAGATGCACTCCCACATAACAGATGGAACTGTCGTTCGTCTTTTCCAGAATATCAGCCACAATGTCATCAAAAATGGCCAAGTCGGCTTCAGTCAGTTCCTCATCAGTGTCAACCTCATCTTCTCTCTTTGGGGTGACTTGTTGGTCCTTCTTCTCTCCTTCTTGTTGTTGTTGATTCTCTTGGGCATTTTTCTTGTCATTATTGATGCTGACACTGTGGATTGCTGTCGTGGTCTCCTCCAAGCAGGGATGGCTGCTCCATTGAGTCAACTCTTCTTCGGAACTAGTACTTTTGCTGCTGCTGCGAGACACCGCTGCCAACTTTTTGCGGACGACAAGACGATGTAGTCGATTCTGAAAGCCCAAGTCATCCAATGTCTCGTCCAGTTCTTGGTCCGTCAAACTGGCCAGAATGGAACCATCCAGCCCATTGTCGGCAATTGCACCACTATAGCTTTGGTACTTGGGGCCCAATCGGGTCAATTCTTGGGAAAGATCTTCCGAAGACCACTCTTCCAGGGTCTTTGAAGGAGCGGATCCCATCTTGTTTTTTGTTGATACTAGTGATGCCAATGAGTTGTTTGTATCTGTGCTTTCTCGGACGAGGAGCACTCTTTCTTCAGTGCTATCTGATCAAACGAGGCATTAGTTTACAATTAATTGTACTAGCTAGCAACGCCTCTTGATTGATGGATGGATGGACGGATGGTACCGGTATGACAGATGATGATGAATGAGGGAGGCAAAGACAGCTCAAAGACATGCCAGTTCAAAAGCAGGCTTCAATGCAACCGCTCGTCGTTCCACTTTTCGTACCGTACCAAAGTGTGTGAATATGTTGAGTCCCTGATGTCCTAAGTACTAACCATTCTCACAAGGTTCAGGTAGGTGTTCAAGTAGTTTCTTTATTTAAGAAAATAGATACGTTTGGAAAAGCAAAAAGATTTAGTAATCAAGATTAACGAGTCAAGGTAATTAGGAGATGGGTGAAGGAGAAGAGACCAAAAAGTTTGTTGCACGTGGATTGTTGATCGCACACTCTTCCGACTCTTCCACTTTAAGCTCAAGGTTTGAAACGTTCACGCCGTGCCTGAAGATTAGACCCATTGGCCATGGACAAGATACCCCAGAAGTCCTGATCCTGCAACACTGGTCAGAATCGAATCGAATCGAATCTAAATCCAGTCCAAGTCCAGGTGCTGAACCAAGCCCCAACTCGACCAGCTCCGAGACCAACGCCAAAGCCATGCTATAGCGCTAGGCTAGCTAGTCCCAGTCCTACACATAGCTAGGACCAACTAATTGATCAAAACCGGACCCAAACCCCCCGCCCTACCGAACCAAAGAAACCTGTAGCTCCAGGGATTGATCTCCCTGGACCTGATCCATCTCCAGAACCCACACCTACATGTAGACTAACACCAGGATCCATTCCTACACCCAACACCACCATGTGCATCTACACTTCCCAGACCAACTCTGAAACCATATCCGAGCCAATTCCTGCATGAACCAATGACAGGGCCAACTCCTGCCCCACACCAGGCCCCAAATGCGGACCAACTCCTGTGCCCACCCATGCCCTACTCCAGGTAGCACACCGGATTCCACTGCAGTTCCAACACCGGTGTTCACTAGAGGCCCGACAACAAGCTCATCCTTTTTAATTAAGCCCCACTCTCAGGATCTCCGCCGTGCCATGGGTTGGAATTGGTCGGACATTCTATTCTGGCTGTAATGATAAGATGGACCATAGGGAATGCATGTCCCTAGCTAGGACGTGCAACACCATATAACCGGTCATTTGAAACAGTGCAACGAGCCAGAGACAGCAGCTGGCTGCCCGTGCACCAATGCTGCAGATGGCCACAAAGCAACCCACGGAGATGTAAGTTCTTTCCCATAGCAGGTTGCTCGACTTCTACTACCGCGCGTAGGGGTAAATACGCTCCACCCCATATTTCCTCCCGGACGACCAGTCCGTTTGGCATCAGACTTGGCTGCGCTGGCTGCACCCTTTCCAGGATATCGTGAAAATCATCTTTGAATTCCAGCATCTTGCTTGGGGACGCCAATGAAGCAAGCCTGAAGATTTGAAGCCTGGACAGAACAAGGATGCCTTTGAGACATCTTTGAACTATGATCAAACATGTTTTCTAAGGAAACTGTGGAGAGAAGAGCTTGCCAATTTGTATTGCTCCGAAGCGGCGGAATACAACACGTTTTAAAAGTAAGGATGTATTTCTTTGGCAGTCCCGATTCATTCCTTTCTTTCCCATTCCTCCCTCTTTCGATGGTGAAGGAGTCGGTGGATGGAACGTATGCTCGACGGGGAACGCTAGGAGGCACTTGCAGATGCCCACCGCTGACTACCGGTGCAGTATTGTTTGGAAGGGCCGGTACCGTAGCTCCAGGCAGTTCCGGCCCCACCACGTAGCTACTGTGGAGATTTTGGGTGTTGCGTTGATTAGAGCAGTCGCCTGTAGAATCGATTGCAGTTTCCCTTCATGCCTCGCTCCAGAGAGCAGCGCGGCGAAGAGACCAGGTTGGAAGCGGCCTCGTCTGGTATCTCATCAAGCACAGTTGCCTGTAGTTGCATACCATGTCGACGGAGCAATGCAGTTCTATTTAGTCGTTATTAAACTTGTTGTCAAACAACGTCCATTCTTCCTTCTTGCCAACATCTCCCGCACCCATCTGGGAGATGAAAAAGCTGACAAACAGTTGTATGACTGCTCCTGGCATTTGGGAAATATGGCAGCCTCTTTCCTGAGGCTTGCAAATGGCCACTTCTAGCACCCTCAGACATTCTTAGTGCACTGGATACGGCGGAGTCAACTTCCTCACCACTTGAATCTTTTCCGACATCTCATAGTCCGGAGTGGCACACACCAGCATCTCCACCAAATGGGGACACTGTTCTTGCGCGTTCATTGGAGTATATTGCCCAATGGTATTCTGCTGCAGCTGCCTTTGGGTGCAGCTGTTGCTGCTGACAGGATGCTTGGTGGAAGCACATTCTTGATCCAGGTATCAACTGCCTCCAAGCATGCCGTCGATATTGCTGCGACCACCATCAAACACCATGAGGGTGTTGAGGTTGGGTTCCAGCCGCCCATTGGACATTGGCAGGTGTTCCTTGGTCTTCGTAGCTAGTATCCCAAAACACGCAAGGCCAGGAATTCCTTCAGTGGACGCACCACCCGACTGCCATGGTGCTGTTTTGGTTCTGCAAGTGTTGACTGACAACGCAATGACGCGAGGGACAAAGTCGCCGATGTTCGCTTGACTCTCCCATGAAAGAACGGTCCATCCAAAATGCTAACGTGGGCGGCTATGGAGGATTGTAGGGTGGTCCAGTTGGGGTGCTTGTGAATCCTCTTATCATCGTCATTGCTTGTCGAAGACGATGGTGGCCATCGTCACAAGTCTCAAGGAAGGAACGGGAAGTGAACACTGAAGGAACGGGAAGTGAACATTGATGAGACGTGCTTGTTGGACACCCTAACCCTCTCCAAATTGGATTCTGTTTGTTGGACATGGCTTGTGTGCGTCTATTTTACTTTGTCCAAAATGGTCGGACACTACTTCGCGAATTGTATGGGAATGAGTTGTGTGGTCTCGCGTGAATTACTTAGACGCTTGGATTTGAAATGCCGAAAGAGGAAGAAAATTATTTAGACGGATTGGTTGGAGTGTAAACTGAGTAAGTACCGTATTGGTTGTGTGGCACATGAAGACGAATTGAATTCAATTGGAAGAGTGGAAGGAAGAATGAACCAGAGACCGACTGTTTGAGTGTTGGTGTAAGTCAATCAATCAACGTGTGAGTCCAGCCTCCTCAAAAAAGGCAGAAAGTTTGGCAAAGAGACAAGGCACATCCATCCACCGGTACACACTCGAATCGTTCCTTGCTTCATCACCGACAACACGATACGATACACCACTACCAGTAGCGACGGCAGCATCCTTCTTCCTCGTCTTTCCACTCTTCTTCTTCTTGAATTTCTCACTCAAATCAATCGATCGATCAATCCACAAGATGTCCTCCTCCAGATCACCATCTTCCGTTCTGTGTCGGAGTATGTTTCTCTTCTTCCTCACACTAGGATCCTCTTGCTCCCTTGCGACTGGCTATGCGACACGACAAGAACACCAAGGCTTTGAACACCATGATCATCGTGTCACCACGTCCGATCCGAACAATGCGTATGCACTCTACAGTCTTCCACCGTTCACCGTAACGTTTACCAGTTCCTACTCGACCACGGGTTTGCCGCAAGATGAAGAGGAACAAGGACAACTCTTGGTGGCGACGTTGCATGGACCACTCCAATTGATTACCAGCGAGTTTTTGGTGGAATCCTTTCGTTTGCAAATCTATCACATTCAAGAACCCACACGGAATACCACCACACCACACGACAAGGAACTCCAAAACATTCTAGAATCCTTCATGACACTCGATGTACAAGTGGCTGTGCGAGCGTTGCATCACTTGTCCTTGAATGGACCGCAAGTGCGAAGACATCTTGCTGATAGTGCAGAACCACGATCGTATTACCGCAATCCAGACAGCAATACCAATGATGGAGGCAACGCCAACAGTCACACATTTCATCAGGAAGACACTTCCACGAGCACTAGTAGTAGTAGCAGCAATACACCACCACTATTGCAATTTGAGGCCGACTTTTTCACCACGGCAGCCTTTTTGGAACCAACGCCAGAACAAGCTGGGGCTTCCAAACCAACCGATCAAGAAGTGGTCGATCTATTGGGGGGATGGATGAATTCCGCATTTGCCAAAGACTTGAACTACTATCATGACAGTCTCGTCAATAGTGAAACGGGAGTGCTCATGCACGTCGAACAACTTCACGTGGAAACCGACAGTGGCGCCATTTATGATCCGTACACCAGTGGGGCCATTCCCAATGCACCACTTGCTGCAACACAAGCACCCATTCGCAAACAAGATGTTCCACCACCTCCCAATGCAGCCGCATACTCCAATTCCATTGGCGCGTGGAGTCACTCGGAAAAACTATTCTTTACACTCCTCGTCATGGTTTCGATCCTCTCTATTGCCGGACTATTGATGGCACTTCACAAGTACAAGGGCCGAGGACGGTATTTGAATGACATGATGGCCGCCAATGACCGATCACTCGATCACGATTTTATGGATCCACGTATTTGTATCAGTGGACGACATTCTGATGAAATTCTCGACATTCTCAATGCTAGTGATCGATACTTGGCGGCGCATCGACCCGACTTACTAGAAGCCATGCAACATGCCGATGCTCGACGACGTGGAGGGAATAACGCCATTGTCCCCATTCCTGCCAATGACAATGAGCAGCAAAATAGTAATGGACCCACCGAACGACGCTATGTCACAGTGGCCAATCCATTCTCTCATCTCTATGGAGCTTCGTACTTTCATTCCGAAAAGACTGCGGTGGAAGCGGATCGGGCGCGGCGTGTCAATCAGGATCCCATGGATGCGGTCGAATTGCAGCAAGACAACAAGGATGCTGAAGAAGAGATTGATACGGACCAGTCCGTGTCCAAGTATTTGCAAACTTGGTTTCAACAGTTGGTGGGGACTCGTACGGTCGACACGGAAGTGTACAAGAATAATGACGACTACTATGATGATGAGGACGATGAAATGGAGGAACTAGACCTGAACGCGGCAAGTGACGATGATCAGATTATGGCATGCGATGAAGATCCCAAGGAGTACGCGTTCCCATTCCAGGATTTTCCTCGTCAAGATGGAACGCCCTGTTTGATCTACGAGGAAACCTTGAATGAAGAAGAGGAAGAACAGTACTTGAAGAACTCGCGGGCCGATTCGTTGCATTCCACCACTTCCTATGGTATCCATGATCCGCTGACGGATGATGAATTCCAGCGAGCGCTGGGAGCGCACATGGTGCCCTTTACTTCTTCTTCCACCAACACTTCGTTTGAGCATCATGCGGCCAACACGAGTGACTCGTCACTGGTCCGGATTGAGGATGGCGATAATGAAATTCAGGTGCATGATCTTCGAACCGTCAGCACTGATGATGATGATTCGGATCCTTCCAAGTTCACCAACAAGCTAGAAAAGATGGTGGCGATGCGTCATCGTCACTACGAAAAACAAAAGATTATGGACAAGCACCGGGAGCAACGAAAGCAGGAACGAGCCCGACAACGTGCCGTCGAGAAGAAGAAACAGCAAGAGGAAATGCAGCAACGAGACTTGAAGCTACGACGCCACTCGTTGGAATTGGATATTCAGGAATTGGAAGCGGCAGTTGGCAACAACAATAGTGGCTTACCAGGACCACCCACATCAGCCTCCAAGGTAATCACCCCTCCCGGCGGTCAAGGTGGTTTGCATCAGTTGCAAAGGCCTAGTTTACATCGTCGTACATCCAGTGAAGCAGATGCTGGATTCTTGGGTCCCGATGGTAGTGTTACTGCTTCTGGCGCCGTCATTCATTCCAATCGATCCATGGATTTGGGTGACACTGGCATGTCCACCAAGAGCGATTCTCACCGAATTAATCGCGTGGTGCAGTCCGCACAAAAGGCACCCCGACCAGTTGCGAACAATAGAAATGATGTCTTTCGAAGCATGGATCGCATCTCTCCTCTGTCCTCCAATTCAGCAACCAGTACCAGCGGTGGCAGTGGCTTGCCTCCAACTAGCGTGACCAATACTACCAATGTGGAGGACGAGATACCAATAGTGTCTCCAGCAAGCTCCATGACGGAGACCGGCACGGATTCAACTCCCAGCAGCGCGGGTTCTGATTCTCACTCTATGCCTCCCCGCGTGATGGGATCAATGAGTCTACGGGGTTCTAAAAAGAAGAAAAAGAAGCACTGCTTTCTTCCGCCTCTGCGGCACTGTCTCGAGGCTTTCAAAAGAGACGCAGTATGAGTTTTGGTGGTGTGGAAGAGAAGAAAGTGGACGACGAAGCCTTCCACAGCAGCAGTCCCACTGGCAGCGTTGCCAGCAATCGCGGGAGACAAATGCTCCCACCGCAACACCAGCAACGCACGCATTCGGCGAACCGCCATCGTCGTTCCAATTCCAGTTCTCCCGCAGATGTCATGGTTCACGGCATCTATGCACAGTTTGTCTAAAGGAACATGCACAATCCTAAGGTGGAATCAGAGTCTAGTCTATCGCATGGTAATAAGTTGTTGTTGTGTTGGCATAAAAAGGTATAATCACACTAAATTATATAGGAACTACGACATTTTTTTTCCAACGTTGTCAGCGTGTGTTCCGGTTCTTGAAGTTGGATCATTCGCAACTCTTGATGAGGTGGGTGCAAAAACTGAGCAATTGCGAGCTGTGTATGTGTGTATTTGATGCATACAAGTTGAGTTCAACACGTTGGTTGCGACATTGCAATGATGCAAAGGTGTTCACTCATGCGAAGACAACACCAAGCTCAGTGACAGTGGATGGCCTATTGAATCCCCACCCAGGAACGAGTGGTGACTGCGAACCAAAAGTTCTAGCAACTTTGGTGGAAGATGCCACCTAATTGTGGCTTTCGCCTTGGCGCCATAACTATGGCTGGATCAGCTTGCATAGCTGTGGCTAATGGCCGGCTGCTCGGCTACTTTTCTTCTTGCCATTCGGGCTCCTTGGGAGATGGTTGCCTGTGACTGATTTGTTCCATCTATTTTACTGAGGTATTTCAAAGGGGGTTAAAAGAGTCGGGAGGTTATCTACGGGTAGCCAGGGTACGAGATAGAAATCGGGTGGCCTTATCAATTTGCATAACAGTGGTAAGGGTGGCAAGTCCTAGCTAGTGTCTGCTGTGGTTAGCCAATCGCTGTCAAAAAATACGGGTAGCTATGCAACAGCGTGGCAAGAGGACTTAATCAAATCGACCACTATTCATTGCATCCGCAACAGTGGCAAAGGAGCGTTCTAGTAATGCTCCTGTGAAGGCTCTCGGGATCCAGTGAGAGCATCATCAGATTGCCTACTCATACTGGCTAGGTTGTCTTTCCACCAAGGAGATTGTGGTTGTCAGCTTGTTGTCCGAGTTGCTGGAGCCTGGCTACCGGTGATGGTAGTGGACTAACCAGCGGCAGCACTTTTCATCTTTTCATGGTGCTGTTCAAAGCTTCATACAATGCGCGGGAGCACTGAGCGAATCGAATCCTTCTTCCTCTGGGTGATTGAATTCTCGCTGTTTTGCTCGCCGTGTCCGCGTGTTTGGCGGCTTCTGACTTGTGTGTATTGTTTGTTTCACTGTTTCAACGTTTCAACAATAATTGACATGGGCTCTATTAAAATAGTTAGCCGTTCAATGTGTCCCATCCAGTCCCATTCCTCCTGACTGACTCGACTCGACTCCTCCAACCTCCCCTCCATGGGATCACTCATATTCACTTTAGTAAAATCGTAGAAGTTGATTACTTCCCAAAATTTGCTTCAAATTCTTTCGTCGAATTTCAAAGCAAATCCGAGTTGCTCCCAGCATTTCTCGCTTTGGAAGGAATTTTACGCTTTGAGGGACTGGAAGACAACTCTACAAAAACTCTTCAAATCACCTCGCGCCCTCGCGGTACTAGCAGCTCTACGGCTCCTTGCCATCAAGTATGTACTGAAGCATGAGTGTAAAATGAAAAAGGACATTGCTTTGGGCTTCATTCTTTCGATGTGTGTCTGAGGATGTCTCGCTGGTTTCATCGTACATCGTACCATACCGTACAGTACGACTGTATCGATCTTCTGGCTGCTGTGAGCTGTGAGGCAAAGCTGAGCCGCCTAGCTACCGGTACTGTAGCCAAGCACAACGAAGCACCAAAAAGGTGAAAAGGTGTAGTTCCAGACGCTTATTTTCCAACCTTAGTAGAAGCGGTGAATGCCAGTAGAAGCTCAGTAGCTATGCCACTCAATACTGTTTAATCGCAGGTGTTCGGAACACAAGCTCACACAATGTCATCTGACATGTTCACAGGTGGTCCAGCTGTTTTGCACGCGGTTTTCCTACCCAGTGAGGTGTGGTGGAGCTTCTGTGGCGATACCGGATTTTCACAGCTCAAGGCCGCAGAACGCAGAACTCGTCGTCTACTGGTTCCCACAGCCTTCCAGCTCCACCTTCACAAGGCCAATCTTCTTCAATCTTCTCACAATTTTCAAAAGTTCCAACTCGAAACACAAACTCGCAAGCACACTTTTCTGCACAAACATCTGTCACCATGCTCAATAAGGTTGCTACTATCCTCCCCTCATCCTTTGTTCCTGGAGAGAACCACATTATCATCGGTCGCGGCCGTTTTGTTAAGCAGCACGTTGCCAATCGTCGGTTCACGAAGATGATCACTGATATTGCCGTCGAGTACTCGGCCGCCCCCTGCAAGGCCGAGAAGGGTGTTATCCTTACCAAGTTGATCAACAGGATCCATGATCAAAGCCCTGATGCTGGGTTCGTACGAAAGGATCCCATCACTGGGCAATGGAGTCTTGTGGAAGAGTCGCTTGCTCGACAAACTGCAGCACAGGCACTGCGCAACCACCTTAGCAGCGAATACCGTTCCTCCAAGCAATTCAAGCAAAAGAGACGCATCGAGCAAATCAAGGAAATGGAAGAGCTCAAGCGAACGAACAGTGGAAACAGCATTGATAATGCAATGCGGGTTTCGGCGCTCTATGGCTCTCCTACCAGGAGTACTTCAACGGCTTCTTCCCGATGCGTGTCTCCTGATGATGACGAAACCAACCAAATCAAGGATACTCTGTCTCTTCTCATGTCCGCGTTTGGCAGCGGTATTAACAAAGGAGATAATCCTTTCGAGCCTCGACCACTTCCTCCATCCATGGACCTTAGCAACCAGCTCAGATTTGAACCCCTTCGATTCGCAGTATAAAAAGCTGCTCCTCTCCGGTCAAAGGCCCCTCTCCTCCCGCTCACATGACCAACCACTGCTCACCAGGACAAACCCAAGCAATCTGTACATATACTATAGACAATATATCCATAATAAATGCCGCAAACACACTGATTCGATTGATTCTACTATTAGAAGTAAAATGTATCTGCTCGCAAATACCAGTACTATAGGGGTGCTGAAAGGTCCGGAGTCAATGGAAGTTTTTTCTCGTCTCTGTGGGACGAAGCGATCCTACCGGTATGATTCAAACTACTGCCGGTTGCCGGTGTTTTGATGTTGAATGCCTTGCGAGTTTCTCGTGGCACCAGCACATCCTGTATTTACACTGCCGCCGCATGATAGCCTCTCAAAGACGAGTCGAGTGACTGAGTCACTCAGTCAAGTAAAGCAGTTTCGGCTCCAAGAATACCGGTAGCTAGCTAAGCTGCCTGGGTGGGGGCGGTCCGTAGATGTTGGACACATAGGTGTTGATTGGACCAGCAGACCAGTCAGCCAGACCAAACAAAGAAGAAACCTTGAGGGTTCCACAGGACCATATTATGTTGTTTCTTCATTTGCAGGAATTTGAGTATGGGATAATTCGGGTTCTCTGCGTAGCTAGCTGCCCTGTTGCTCTGGCTATTAAGGAAGGTCATAAAACCCAAGGTGTCGTGAAAGCTGCCAACCCTGCGATTGAACGCTTGTGGTACAGTAGCTCTTGTGGTACAAGTAATTTGGGTTACTCTGCAAAGATGGAGGCAACCCAAAGAACATAATCTGAAAGCCGACTCATTGGTATGGTGTACAGTATAGTCAGGTTACAGGTAATATCTAAATGTATTTTTAAAATTTCACCAAACTTCTATATTTAGATTGTTGGCTAGCTATCTTGTCAAACACATACTGCAGGTGTAGTTGCAATGCCTCCCAGAAAGGGGAAAAGAGCCACCTCCAAGACTATCCTATCCAGCTAGCTGTCTATCAGAAACTTGTTGATTGGAATGCACACCAACTTGACCAGACAGCCAGTAAACCCCATGACGGAGAATCCAATTGTAGTTGCCCTGACCATCTCCGTGAATTCTTTTCTGTCTGGTTTCTTACACCTCATAACAAAGTTCTTGGTATCCTTGAAGAACCTCAAATAAATTGAAACAAACTCATCCAAATCAAACCGGATGTCAATCTCGGGCTTGGACTCCTTTTCTGACATGTTAATTATTGCAGTTAACAACTTATGTCTCTCCGCAATGAACTTGACTACCTACTCGTTTATTTCAAAAGGGAAGAAGGAATGAAACAGGAAATAGGTGAGCGTTTAGAAAAGATCGGCAAGGCGATAATATCCACCTCAGAGGTGCGATCCACTATTCGCTTCGATTTTTCGTATGTCAGTTCGACGACTACCAGTATCAAACAGAGCTCATGTCTCTATACATGCAGTATCAGGTGTCAATTACTCTAGTAGAGAGAATCATAATAGGATGTGAGGAACAGACTTACTACAGTACTTTCCAAAAATGCCAAGGGTTTGAAAGATAGTTGATTTGTGGGCGTGTGGTACTGAAGTGGTTCTGCCGTGTTGCCGTGTCATTGGCATGTGGTTGTTGTTGTCGTTGGTTGCTGTTCTGCTTCCACCCTGTTTTAACTCTAAATAAACCCTAACATTTGTCGGTAACAATGGGTTATCAGCCGACAATCGTGCTCCGAGTGCTCGACGGGCTTTCGGAACAAGTTTCTCGCGGGACCTCCTCACCAGTTTGCTCTGCAACGTTCTTTGCTTCTCCAAGGTGCTCGTTGGTGCTGTTATTGTGAGTGATACTATGGAGGAAAGATCTAAAAAAATATCTGTAGCATGAATCTCATTTTTATGATTGAACCGAATGCTCCTCGTGCCTTCGTGCATTTGCCTGTTATCCAACTCATAGCCAAGCGGAACCGAGTTGTCGTATAACATCTGGGATTGAGACATTCGCTCCTTCACAACACAAGCAGCAAATTGTTTCATTTTTCGGTCAAGCCAATATCCACAACACGAGCTATAATGATCGACATCGAGAATCCCTCCACACCTCCCACCAAAGCCAAACTATCGCGAGATGGACCTCCCCTCTCTCCGTCCCACACAGCCACAACGTTTCCGTCAGATGGCTCACCTCCCACTGTTACCATCGATCACAAAGTATCCAGAAGTTCACGAGGAGTGGGAGGAAGCCTTTTGTTGGGAATGAGCAAACCTGTATTTGCCTTGGTGGCAGCCACAGTATTGGCCACGAGCGGTTCCGCCGCGTGGTTCTTCTCCGAATGGCTCTCAATACCAGGCTTGAAGGAGCAAGTCAGCGCTCTCGAGGTGGAAGTGACTCGGTTAGAGACTCAAGTGGTCCGATTGGAACACCAAGTCAGTCGACTTTCCCAAGAAGTCGACGATTTGGCCTTTGAGAACGATCGTTATTCGATGCTCAATGCACAGCTTAACGAAACGGCACAAGAATACCAAATACTAAACAACCAGCTGAATGCTTCGACGACACGGCTCGAAAGTCTCAACGAGCAACTGGGCCATTCCAACGGTTTATTTGCCGAGCTCAACGCGGAACTGTCAAATCAGAACCAAGTCTATTCTTCTCTCAACCTGGAACTCAATCAAACCCAGCTGGAGTTGTCTGCCCTCAACGACGATCTACTCTCGGTCGTGACTTTTCTCAACGAGACGTCGACCAACCTTCAAGGGAATCTGGAGAGCATTGTCGACTTCTTGGCTGGACAAATCGACGTCAATCGATTCTTGGTTCTAGAAACGCTAGAGAACACCTATCAACAACGAACTCAAAGCTGGGACTGTGGCTTCCGAGACTTTTTCTTGACCGAGCCCTTCATCCAGGACCCAACGGTATCCATCGGGTCCACTGAGCTTCCTTCAGTGCTTGACTTTATCGAGAGCAGGCTTCTGACCGACCTTTGTCTGGACTTGGACGATATGCAACTCTATCTTCAACAAACGTCAGGGAAAACCGATTTGAGCGACCTCACTTCCAATGAACTGATACAAGGCACCTCGCGCTATGTTACATTAGTTATGGAATACTATTTCGGAGGAAACTATGGCGATGACGGCGGCGTGAGCCCCGAGGAGTGGGGCGAAGCTTCCTACCAATGTCAAAACCTGCAGCTCCCATTTCTATGGAGCTAGCTGCATCCTGGGGTGCTTTTGGTTCTCACCGTGCCGTCGGGGACATATTCTTCAATCTTCTATGACATTCCTGTCTGTACTATTAATATTCTGTTTTAATAATTCCTCCACAATTAGAACTTATGTTTCATGACCGTTTTCCTTCCTGAATGTTGTGGCTCGAGGTGCGAGAGTTGCTCTCTCAAACGATGTGGCTCGAGGTGCGAAAGTTTGCCCACGATATTTCGCACGACTTGTTCAAACAACGTACGGTAGCTATCGCCAACGACGATGTACCGTACGGTATGCATACTGGTGCACCACGAAAGAAAGAAAGGCTAGACCAGGTTTACATACAGCAACATTATAATGGTAGCATGCTACCGTATGCTTAGCTACTGTTTTAGCATTGCCACGGGCCATTGCATTGAGGCGTTCACCCGTCCAGGATTTGTTTCCGTGCGACGTGAAGGGCGTCACACCAGCATGCATTCATTCCGTATCAGCTGTGGTAGACAGGCCAATCGAAAGAACAATGACGAAAACTCGATTCGGATGCTACCTGAATGCAGGTGCTTTCCCAACCATTGCAAATTGTGGGAGACTGTATTACCTCGGCAAACTCACCAGCATATTTCTGACATTGCTCGGCAACTTGCATGTCACGGGGAATTACGCGACTCGTTTTACCAGCAAATTGACATGAAAGCCTTTCCCATCTTTGGCATCCCCTTGCATCACCATGGAGTGACCCCATTTGCGTACTGCTGCTTCCGTGTTCCCCATGGGGATTGTTGGATAGCTGTCCATATTCTTTGCATTCTTGTCGGAGAATTCTAGATAGCGATACCCTTGTTTCCAAATGTAGACTAGCAAATCGACTGGACCCGTCCCGGCCGATGTCAACATGGCAGGGAAGAATTCAAAGGTCAAGTAGTCAAATGGGAATTGTTGTTGTAAATCCAGTCCTTGGAGCGCTTGCAACTCGAATCCTTCAACATCCATTTTGACCAGTCGGAGTTGGTAGGCGTCAGGAGAAACACCTATTTCCTTCAGAACATCTTGGGCTCGTACCAAAGGAATATCCACGTCGAGCGCCGTTCCTTTGTCTCCCGTTTGGAGTTCAAAGGCAGACTGGGCAATGAAGGATGTCATTCCGGGTGATTTGGGGTGTCGTGACAATCGTCCTTTGGAAACCTTGTTGGAAGCCCCTCTGGGGATAATGGTGAGGGTCGTATTCTCCGAGGGAGATGGTTTGTCTCTCCAAAATCCATTCAACTTGGCACTGCTCCGTAGCAACCAAGCTGTATCCGGGCTTGCCTCAAACGCCACCACACGGGCTCCACACGATGCCATGTGCAGGGAATGAAAGCCAATGTTGGCTCCCAAATCCAGTACTAGCATTGGTAAACCATCATCTTGTTGCTGCTGTAGTGGTTGACATACCAGAGTATCCACCAGAGCCGTCGTCGAGTCTTTTTCGTAAATGCCAGTCTGGACGATGTGTGCCGTCACCATGTCGGTCTTCTTGGCGTACGCAAAGAAATGAAATGGCGGATGGGTCGCCGAAGTGGCCAAGATAGTTTCAATTCCCTGGGCTGGCACTCGATCCGATAACGGTTCTGTGTATTGACTACTGCTACCGGCATCATCTGTAGCTCGAAAGCTCTTGGTCGTCCTCACTGCAGTAGTTGTAGTGGGAGCACAGATTTGATGACCATTTCGTCTCAAATTCTCCATCAACAGAACCAGCAGCATCACTTGCACGATTCTCCATCCAAGCATTGTCATCCCCAAACCGCCCCCTCTACCCTCTCCTCTTGACTGATGCGATTTGACGACAGTTGTCATCTATCTTTTACAGTGCTGCACAGTGCAAAAGGAGGAAAGAGACCTGTCGATTGTGGCATTGTAGCCGTTGGATCTTTGAGGGCTCTTTAGCATAACCCGGCAAGGCTGTAACATAAATGACGAGGAGGGTCTTGGGTAGGTCCTTCTGCTACAGTCTTTATAATCTTGTATTTATTCGCTCTATAATATTTAAGAATACTCCAGTTCCCACATTTTTAACTCTAACCCTATTTTAGTACTAGAGCACGTACAATTCTACAGGAATAGTTAGGGTTAGGGATAAAATCAATATTTATTCTCGCTGTTATATTTACTGAATTCCTGAATCCCCCCCCAGTATATATATCTGAATGTTGACTGTACCTCACATGTACTGTTACCTGGTACAATCTAAAAGGGGAGTTTTTAAGAGTAGGTACCAGGAAAGTCCCGCAAAAGCTGAATTTCCTTGAAACTCTCTTAATCAAATACCTTGAACTGTTGAATAATGATCATAAGTGTTGAAAAAGTGTTGATTAAGTGTTGAAAAGTGCTGAAAAAGTGTTGATTAACTGTTGATTCTCTTTCAGCAACTGTTGAAAATACTGTTGAATTTTTGTACAATGTTTTCAACACTTTTACTGCAAACTACTAGTAATAGATTCAACCGGTGTTGAAAACAGTGTTGAACTGTATTCAACAGTGTTGAAAAAGTGTTGAAAAGGTGTTGAAAAGTGTTGAAAAAGTGTTGACTAACTTTTTAACGAATCTCTTGACTGTTGAAACAAAATTCAACACTTTTACATAGCTTTTCAGCGATTTCAGCATTTGCGGGACTTTCCTGAGGGAAGCCATAGCAACGAAGAGTCCAAATTCAGGACTAGGTTCCGTGGGATCAATGATGCTAAAGAGAGATGATGGTACTTACCGGTACTGTAGCTACACAATCATGGGTGACCCAGGAGCGGGTCCTGGCGTTGGTCCAGGTGTGAGACCATGAGTAAGTTAGGCCTGGGAGATGGACCTGTAGCTAGCAGGTCCTGCTGTCGGGCGGGCCTGGAGATGGGACCGTTCTTGGCGACACTGCTGAAGCAGTCTGCCTTTCCTGATAAAGGAACCACTGTTGGGCTTGCTTGGCTGGATGTCGATCTCGCAATTTGCCCCGATCAGCCAATTTCAGAGCAAACAATGATATTGATGTCCTCCTCCCCAGCCACCAGCTAGTGGAGGTAGATGGATTCGATTCGTTCCGATCAACAATGCATCAAAACGACAGATTAAAAACACTGTTGGACACAGCCACGCAATCCTGGTTGCACCACAGCTACCTTGGATGACAACAGAGGGAACAGTACCAGGCCAATTGTTAGAGGCTAGTAGAGCCAGTCAGATTGGAGCTGGATAGGACGATGTTTTCCTTGTAAGCTATTCGGAGGCAGCAAGGGCATCAAACTTGACATCGGAAGTCCTATTGTGGCGCCGAAGAAGTGTGACCGAAGGTGAGATAGTAATCAAGCTTCTTAGCTCCTAGCTATGCATAGTTCCAGCTCCTAATATCGATATCATGCATGAACTGGTTAGTTCAGGGGCAGCTATAAACAGACATAGAGGTTGTCTTGAGCTGTCTTGTCTATCATCCGGTGGTACACCCCCATCCGAGCGCACAGCCTTTTACCATCAAAGAGAGGCTTTGAGAAAAAAGAAAAAATGATCTGGGCGTCAAACCTGACCTGACATCAGAAGCAGTCTTGTGAGCACCCGAGGTGTGACTGAAGGAGCAACTTCCGAGCCGGCCCTGGGTGTTATTACAACGAACTGGTTATTGGGGGGCAGCTGTAAGGCTGCAATGGTTGTCTTTGTAGGTTGGGCCAGACTAGCCAGTGGTACACATACATGCATCAATGACGGCGTGCCGGTAGCCACTGCGTTCTGTTGGCCTGGAGGTAAAGACTGCCTCTGCCAAAAACAAAAAACAATAGGAAAAAGGTTGAATTTTACGTTTGTTTGGAAACATGTGGATCAGGAATGATCCAAGGAGAACAGTTACTCTAGTCTCAATAAAGACTTACTGTCTCCAATTATGAAACAGTTTTATGGGGGATGACGAAAATCAATTCTTTTAGTCAGAATCGATATAATCAGTTTCTACCCCATCCCTAAGAGCAGAATGTAGCTGGTTTAGAAAACTAGGAGCTTTAAAAGGAGACCACCTTCTCCAAAGAAGACAGTAAAGACAGTGCTGTCTCCTTTAATTATGAAGGATGAAAACAGTGCTTATCATTTTAGAAGTTTTTAGCAGCCATGGTTTTTCTTCTTTTTTCAGCCAATACAGACAAACAGACTAATTCAGATGCTGAAGTTGCACTGTGGAGTCAGGCTCATTGATGTTCTCTCCATTCGGCGTTCGGAGTTAGAGGCCTTGAGTATGATTTTGGTGGTTAGTCTACTCAGTAGCAGTAGTACTATTAATTATAACTAATTCTCCGTGCTGCGTTCCAGGACCCACGCTATTAATTAATAAAGCTTTGCTTGCTTCGGAATAAAGCAGATCTTGTCTGATCGAAGAACCTCTCCGATCAATTGGTGCATTTCCGAAGAGTCCTGCCTTTTAAGTGGTGAATTTCACTGTAACCTTTTGTAATCCCGTCGTCCGCAATAGCAGCCAATTCAGCGTTGCGAGAGGCTTTTTTCCATCCACCAAGAGCAGCTCACCGAGCACAAAAGTCGCTAATAGCCGCAGTACCGGTACACCGTAACGTAGCTGGCAACACAAAGAAGTCTGATGCAATAAAGCCAGCAAGAGACCTGCACCAGGGATTGATTTGCTTCATTTCATTGACAGACGACCGTGGCCTGAGCAACAAACAACATCCACAAGCACCATGAAGAGCATCTCGTCGCACTCGTTCAAGTCTTTGACGACCAAGCTCAAGGGCTCGGACACGTCTCCCGTGTCGTCGCTACGATCGTTTGACGGGCCATTGTGTGATGAGAAGCTATTGCTGCCACAACATGAATTTGCGG
Source organism: Seminavis robusta (assembly GCA_903772945.1). Lineage (NCBI taxonomy): Eukaryota > Bacillariophyta > Bacillariophyceae > Naviculales > Naviculaceae > Seminavis > Seminavis robusta. Next base: position 22,191 of record CAICTM010001602.1, read on the forward strand.
CACGGGTCGAAAAGGCACTGGAACATGACGTTTGTGGTCCACTGTCGTCTCGACAACTCAAGCTCTCGGCCGTTCCTTTTGTCGGGCGGGACCGAGAAATGCAGCATCTCAACGAGGCGTTGGATCGACTGTTGGCCCGACAAGAAGAAAGCGACGATAGTGACGACGACGACGATAGTGACGATGAATCAATAGAAGCTCCGCCCAACGTAATTGCCATCTCGGGAGCACCGGGGTGTGGCAAGTCGTCCTTGGCATCGCAGCTTCGGACGCGAGTCTTGGAATCCGGAGGATACTTTTTGAGTGGCAAGTTTGGCGATGGCACCAGTACCACGGCCGCATCAACCACAGCTAGTAGTACCGGTAGTGCCGCAGGTGGTAACAGCAGCAATAGCTCTGGCGGAGGAGAAGCGTACAGTGGTCTAGCCATGGCCATGGAAGACTTTGCCGAGCAGATTCTGGAACGAGATTGGGACAAGGCCATCCGAAACAAGTTGCACGAGTTTCTACAGGGAAACGAGACGGTTCTCTTGGATGTATTCCCAGCCCTTCAAACAGTCTTGTCGTCGGAAGAGGATTCTACCACGGAAGAAACACAACAAGACAACAAGGCTGATGATCAGGAGCAAGCCATTGCAACAACACCCAACCAAGCTGGTGAAGAATCAGACGCTGGCTACAAGAGATCCGAAGAGTCCAGGGACAACCGAAGCAAACGACGGGTTTTCTTCTTTCAACAATTCTTTCATGCCGTCCTGTCGGCTAGTAGTAGCGGTCACAAACAGTCCAAAAAGCCATGTATAGTCTTGGTACTGGACGACGTTCAATGGATTGGCAAGGCGTCTCTGGATTTGCTGAGCTCATTGGTTCGGGATCCCGATCTGGGATCCTTTCTACTCATCACCACCAATCGCCCCATTCCACCGGATCATCCCAATCAGATCATACCTCAACAAATGGATGCCTGGAGAACCGAACGAGTTCGGATACACGAATACGCTCTGGAGAATCTGTGTATCTCCAGTGTCGATGACATTGTCACTGCCTGTCTGGATCTCAAACAACAGCAAGATGAATACAACCACCTGGATTGTCAAGATAGCATTACATTTCCACTGGCACAAATCATTCATCAACGAACCCAAGGCAATCCATTCTTTGCCGTCGAGTTGTTGAAAGCACTCGTCGATCAACAGTTGCTCACATTTAGCTATGCCTCCATGGATTGGACCTGGGACATTGACAAGGTGTATTCGCTCGGTATGACCATGACGGACAGTCCCGTCGATTTACTCATTGCCAAAGTCAAACGATTACCACCCAATCATCAGCTAATTCTATTGATATCATCCTGTCTCGGTGGAACCTTCAAGGCTCCATTGATTCGAAAAGTGTTGCAATCATTGAACCACCCTTCTGCTGCTACTACCAGCAATCATGATAATAAGGTTTGCGAGAGTGACACTGATGACAAATCCATCTTGTCACTCATGACCAACAATAGCAACAGCAGCAAGAATGTTCCCGTCTTGGAAACTCTGGAAACATTTGTTCAGTCGGGACTACTGGAACGCAATGGCAAGTGCTTCTACTTTGTACACGACATTATACGACAAGCCGCCAAGGAGTTTGTGTCGCCGGAACATTTGGAATGGATGCGGCTGCGAGTGGGCGAAACCATCCTGCGAGGCATCAAGTTGTCGTCGTCGTCGACCACGTCGCAAGATGCGCGCCGCGTCAAGAACGAAACCAACTTGTTTCTGGGGGTCGACCTTTGCAACAGTGCCTTGCGTCTTTTGGGGGAAAACCAAAGGGAGACAACAACAAGTGGTATTGAGGTGGTGGTAGAAAACGGTAATAGTCACGACAACAGCCATCATCTCGAGCTACTGGACTTGGCTCGATACAATCTTTGTTCGGGGGAAAAGGCCATGCGGGAGTCCGCCTTTGTACAAGCCGTTCGTTACTTCAAGACGGGCATTCAAATCTTGCAAATGGCGCAGCAGCAACCCGACCACGCCAACAACAACGACAGGACTACTATCGACGATGAGCTACGGGCGGGCCTGTTGTCAGGAGCCGCAGAAGCCAGCTATTGCTCGGGAAACTACGAAGATATGAACGTTTTTGCCGAACAGCTTCTCGACCGAAGCGACTGTCCCGAAGAGGTCAGATTGCGCATGCTGTTCTTCAAGGTACAATCCGCCGCTGCCCAAGAGTTTGCACACGAAGCATTGGATATTGGCTACGCTGCCGTACAGTTGCTGGGAATGGCAACCTTCCCGCGATACCCCACACCATTTCATGTGTTGACGGAAATTATCAAAACCAAACGGGCACTCCGGAATCATACACTGGAGACATTGAAAGAGCTGCCGGTCGTGACTGATACGAGACGAATCGCTGCCATGGAATTTCTAAATGCCATGAAGGGCCCCGCCGGTGTATCCAATCAAAATTTCCTCATTGTAACCTTTCTCAAGTCGGTTCGATGGGCTGTCAAGTACGGTCTTGGGAAACACTCGCCCGGTGGATTTGCCGTGTACGGTACCATTCTCAATGCCATGTTTGGGGAGGCAGATTCGGCCGTCATGTTTGGGGACTTGGCACTGGCGTTGGCGGAACGAATGGGTGTGCAAGAAACTACCGCCGAAACATCGACGCTGACATTTGGAATGCTGCGCCATTGGACGAGTGACATGCGAAGCTGCTATCCTCCTTTAGTGTACGCTCAAAAGCTTGCCTTGGAATGCGGTGATATCGAGACTGTGACATTCTGCTTTGTATTTGGGAGCATTATACTGTGGTGCACGGCGTTGATATCACTCCCTGAAATGGGACGGCACTTGCAACGACAATGTGTCATGTGTCGGGACTTTAAGCACTGGTCCATGTTGGAGATTCTCACCAATCTTGGGATTCATCTGCGACGATTGTGCCGTGGCAAGGAAGATCATGCGTTTGTCTGGCTGGATGACCCTGAAACATCCAGCCTCAAGTCAGGTGGGAGCGCGGAGAAGAAACCCAAAGCCAATGTCCGAGATCCCACCATTGAGTTGTTTTATGATTGCATGGCACTGCAATCGCACGTGCTGTTGGAGGAATGTCGAGAAGCCCTCGATTGTGCCAAACGAACCTATGCCATGGGTACCGAGCTTTGCATTGGACAAGCGTATGTGCCTCGTACTCAGTTTTACCGCGGTGTGATCCATCTGTCGTGTGCTGCCAAGCACAGCCTGACTTCCTGGAAACACTTGTACGAGGCCAAGCGAGCATTGTCGCTCTTGAAGAAATGGGCCAAGAATGGCGAGAACAATCACAATTCCGATCACATGATTAGTCTTCTGGATGCCGAATTGGCACGAATCCGTAACCGCAAAACGAAGGCGAAACAATGCTATTCCAATTCCATTGCTCAAGCGCAAGAGAGCGGGCACATTCAAGATGCCGCCCTGGGGCACAAATGTGCCGCCGAGTTTTATCTTGCTGTGGATAAAGACAAGGCCACGGCAGCGTATCATGCGGAGCAAGCCGTTCGTTGCTTTCGCAGTTGGGGAGCCAGTGCGGTTGCAGCCCAATTGGAGCAGCGGTATGAGACGTTGCTCGTGGCAGAAGATGGTGCTTCCAGTTTGAACAGCAACCAGCAATGAGTGAATAGCTAGCTACAGTTTTTTATAGAAATATAGAACTAACAATTTTGAACAGGCAATGAAAATCTGCAATTGCACTACACGCACCAGCGTCCACATCAGAATAAGACATCCTTCTTTAGGGCTGCACTTTCAACTCGCTAGCTAGGAAAGTTATGGGGGTACTGGTAATAGGTATGAAACTGTGGGTAACAGGCACCGTTGCCCAAATAGAGTCGGCACGTTGTTTTCAGCCTGATTCAGTTCCCTTTACATGACTCAGCTGCG
>CAICTM010001603.1:0-26090 GCA_903772945.1 Seminavis robusta
CACGGGCGAATGATGGAAGAAAGGAGGTAACAACAGTGGAAGAGCAGCAGAGTGAGATGCAGAGGTTACCCTATTCACTGGCAGGAGATCGATTTTATGAAGAAAACTGAAGAGCACCGACTGCCAACTGCAGTCAACTCCTTCCGTTGCGACCGATCGATCCTCATCTATTTCGTGCGGCTCCACGGTTTGGCCATACTTAACCCGACAACAGTAGCTCTTACTTAGTACGATTCTTACGAGACTGCGCATCCTTGTGTATGGAGTTGATATCAAAAGTAGTCACACAAGAAAGGCTGGTTGCAATCTAACGCATTCAGTCAATGGGAATCGCGTTCTAGTACATGTGTGTCTGTACGTACCCTCCTCCATACTCATTCTGCTTTGAAAAGCTTCTCTACACTCCTTAGGTAGCGGTTTAGGCTTGTATGTGGTTTCTTCCACTAATGTAGGTATTCCAATAGGATGCTGTTGATGTTTTGTGCCATGGAGCTCCTCTCGAATTGGCATTTTGTCACCAACATCTCTTGCTCGGAGCCTCTTGCGCGCCATCTGAGATGGTTTTTTGGTTCCATTTGTGACCTCGCACCTCCCTGATTGGAAAGTAATTTCCACGATTGTAAACTGTTTAAATGTCAGAAATCACGAGAGTGGGGTTATATAGTATTCAGAGATAGATATATAAGATTAAAAATCGATTTTTCTAGTTAGAGCCTTGATCCGTGCGACACATTTGGAAAGTTGGCTGGCTTGTCTTGTTCTCTTGCAAATTACAAAAAATGAGAAATGGGCGCCAACCGTTACCGATTGCGTATCCCGGGTTCCAAATTGGAGCTCTATGTAGCCGATCGGCAGCAGAAATCTCGTGGAACGAGGAGCACCGTGCCTATTCTGGTCACATTTTCTTGCTAACTGTAGGCTAGATCTAGCTAAACGGACATGTCATCTAACCCAGAGGGGTCGCGAAGCCATAGAAGGAACTCCTCTACCCACTCAGACCTGGCTTGACTTTAAAATACATACAGCTTGGCTTTGCACCGATGTCTGGGACCACAACCAGTGGGGAGGCAATGGCATTCACATCCGCAAGGAAGAATCGCCGTTTTAGGACCTCACCCGTTTTCTTATCGACCTTTGCATCCTTATGGAGTGGTACAAACAGGTTTGACAGCATCACTTCCCTCTCTTCTGTCACCCAGTGTGCATTTTCTATCACTGCATAGGTCCCGTTTTCCAGTTGGATACCCCCGAATTTGGTTCTACGGGCATCAGGAACGTCATCAATCCCTTCCAGTGTCAAAAGCACTGGAAATGACCTGGCAGCTTCCCTATACCCACCATCCTCCTCATTCTCCCCAGTCAAACAAGGCCCAGTCCTCTCCACTTTGCGCCTCCTCTGAACTTGGGATGACCATAGAATATTTGGCCGTTCCGTTTGTGCTGAGTGTAAATTGGGATGCTGTATAGTCATCCATGTCCTAAACAAATCTTCCATTTCCTCCTGCAGGTCCAAAAGGAACTCAAGCAGCTCATCACCCACATTGACGGTCGACCTCTTCCACATCGCCCTTCTTTATATTCCTCTTCTTCCTCCTTGCGGGCCGCTATCTTCAACTCAATGCAATGAATCGGCCTGGTCCACATAAGTACACCTCCATCATGGCCTCCACCCGTCACAAGGTTCTTCCTGGTTGGCTACACTTTGGGTTCCTGGGTTGGTAGTCCTTCCTGTGGATTGGTACCGCTTTCCAGTGTGGAGGTTGAGGATTCGGAACCATCGTCGTCGCCTTCGGGAGGCAGTGGATCAAACCTCCCATAGTAATCACACAATCTCCGACCATTAATCTCGGCCATGGCCCACTCAACCAGTAGGAACTCTATCAGTCTGGTTGCCGTTGAAGTTGAATGTCAACAGGTTCTTTTGGGTGAGCTTGGCTGCAACTTTGGTTACTTTGTGGCCACTTTCGTTGCTTCCGGTGTCATGTTCTTGGGGACACCATACAAAAGGATATCCCTTGCCATGTGAATTATTGCGTGGAACTTGAATACTTTCAACCCCATACCCTCCGTTCGTCTGCAGATCTTGGCAAAGAGGTACATAATGAACCGATTCTTGCGCTCCAACCTCTTAACATCGGCAACCCTCATCTTTGGTTCGCAAAGGAAAGCTTCCCATTCTAGAAGCGACTCCACCAGCAACAACCAGTCTTTGACATACGCTTCTCCTGGAAATGCTTGTCTTGCTCAACATTTCACGCCTTGGGTGGATCTCAAAACAACAGCAATCAGTAACAAAACGCCTCGGTACTCATTGGCCATGAGCTCTTCTTCTGCTTGATTCCATGGGTGAATTTGCAATTGGGAAGGTCTCGTTCAGAGTTTGACGGAACAGGGCACCATATTCCTGTGCCAAAGCATCAATATCCTTAGCCAACTGTGAGTTGGGCCGATTTGGGCAAAGAAACACTCTTCACATACAAGAAGATACCCAGATGGATGGCATGGAGCATCTCGGAGGGCATGCACCATGAATTCCTGTATCATATTTCGGATCGAATCGGACCTTTACCAGGCGTTGTCAATGTACTGCTGCGGGATGGCTTTCAAACCTTCCAAGTCCTTTTGTCGATGAGGTCCATGATCATTAGATGGTCTTGGCTTCATGTTTCGCATTTGGGTCGTCAGTTTCTTCATTGGGACAGAACACAATATCGACACAGGTGCTCACATTGTTCCCCCGGCTCCTGTACTTTCCACAAAGCAGTTCTGCCTCATCGGTGTAGCCCTCACCATTGCAGTCAGAACACCAGCGTCTTGTTTCGGTAGAGCTTTCCTCGGTAAGGAAGGTCCATACCATCCCATTCGTCTCCAAGGGGATGTAGTTGCTCAGATGGTTTCAATTTGGGCATGGAAGTCTTGCGCTTTTGTAACTTTATTGGAGGTTCTCCTTCCCTACCCACAAACATACTTCCAAATCCTCAAGTGCTTGGTCATGACGAGAATCCCCAAACATCTTCTTTCCTCTGGATTACCTTCCGAATAGTTAACCACAAAGCCAACAATCGCCCAGCTTGATCCTTCTTCCGATAGTCAAGGGTGAAACAGGATAATGACATCTTCAAAGCGGTGATTGAAAGGTTGTCAAACTGGCCCGTAACTGCCCCATCAATGTAGAACTGGCCCCAATGCCTATCTCATTCTGTGGGTCATCCACGTATTCATTATAGGCTTCGGTATGCCTCGCCCGTGTTCAACTCACCCACATAGGTCGCTTTTCAGGTGGTGGAGCCATCGGATCATCATTGAAAAAGCAGAAATCCTCATCTGTGAGGCGTGGATCGGTAAGCAATTGCTCCACACAATTCCGAGCACTGAAGCAAATGACTTTATCCGGGCATTGCAATGAGGAAGGACTATCTCCTTTTCAAAAGGTAACTTGTCGTCATGTTGTACCTTTCCTTAAGAATTCGGAGCAGTTTTTTCCTGCTGAGGTAGTCTGGATTCTTTCCCAGCTTTTCGTTGTCCATTGCGACCCAGTTTCCTCCAAAGCCAAGCAAGTACATCATCATAGGTATCCAGAGGTGTCCTTTTCCTACGGAGGATATCCATTAGTTTGACCCCTCGCTTCTCCGAATCGGTTAGCTCGGGTAATTTCTTGCCTTGACACAGTAGGCTCTGAATGCGTTTATGTGCTTTCGTCTGGGGGGCCGGTATCATCCAAGTCCTCTTGTTTGTCACCTTGCAATGTGGCAACTGACCCTTCCAAACTGAGCTCACTGTCCTCACCTCATTGGTAGGCTCACTATCCGATTCCGCGTTGAAACGATCAATTGTTGGTAGGGAAATCACCATCCTCATCTTGCTCCCCATTTCCTTCCCATCGGCACCCTTTTTGTTTCCGATTCGAGGATTTGCTGCAGAGGTTTCGATGGTCTGGTCTTCTTTGGAACCCCACTACCTTGGAGTGAGGCCCTGGCATGGGCATCCTCGTCCTGCAATCCTTTGTGGAATGGCTGCCCTGGAATCTTGTCTCTTGCTGCCTTTTTGGTGCTTTTGCGGGCAACCGGTGTCAGTGAGACCAAGCTGATCAGCTCTGGCCCTTGATCTTTCTGTTCTAGCACCTATAGGATTGAAGCAAGGTCCAAACCAAGGCTTTCTGCATCAGTTGGTGCAGCGCTTGTTCTGTTGCATTGAGATTGCTGATATCCCACAGATTTGAATTTTTTATTGCAGTAAGGGCACTCAAACTCCTTCTTTGATGATGCCATGGCTGCAAGCTAGCTAGCCAACTAGCTGCTACTAGTACTGCTAGGCGCACTGGGGTGATTTGGATTCTGTGTGCTGGGGAACCGCCCGCTTACCAATCGGGATATAGTTTATGGTACCAAAGAGAGGGTTTGCCTTCCCGAAAAGACGGTCCAAAAAGTGGATCCCAAATCGTGAAGCAGGCAGTCTTGCCGGGCGGGCCTTCGTTGCATGCCATGTGGAACACACAATCCCGATTCCAATCACTGCACGCATTCTTGGAAGAAATTACGTCACGGATCGGGATCGTGCTGGTTGGCGTTTGGTACCTGCACGCATGTCGATTCTAGCACTACCTAAAAATGCGCTTCTTAGATGTACTTCTGTTGCAATGCCCATTGTGTGGGTGATCACGTACTGCTGCCGGTTCAAAGCTGTAATAGTTTCCAGCTGAAGTTTCAACTGGACCTTCACCATCAGTCTTCTTCACTGTGTGAAAGTTCTTTCCATCCATTGAAATTGAAATTCGCAGCTTGCAGTACTTTCGCCCAGCCGCTGTGAAGCAAGAAAACAGCAAAATGATCAGAAGGAATTCCTGAGCTCCCTGTACCAAAGGTGCACTACTGACTATAGCTTACTGCAATAATAAAACCAGACCCTGACAGCTACAGAGGCAGAACAACCAAAACCAAAAAAATGAGATGACATCTGGGAGCTAGACACAAACAACATTGGCAGGCAGCAATTAACAAACCTTCAAGCATGGCAGGTCGTCCAAGGTCGACAGTGAGATAGGGAAGGTCACTCTCTTGTGGGAAGTTTGTAGCGCATGTGTTTGTTGGTGTTGTGGGAGTGCGGTCAATCCACGCGTGTTCGGCCCATTTGTCACAGCTGTTGAGACCATCAATGACTCTCTGTGGAAGGATCCCTGTTGGCCATTGCACATTGGAGGACAGCTCCACATTGGCCCAGTCCAACGGAAGTTCCTTGACATACCTGCCATTCATCTTTTTCTCTGTAAAGTGATTATCATTTGCTACTGACGCATCAGAGCCACCCAACCCATGCCTTACAAACATTGCATCCATGGGTTCAAACTGAATGGTGTAACCCAAGGCTGTCTCTGAAAACCCATAGCCTTGTCCTGTTGAGTAGACTGCATCGTTGCGTTTGCGGCAACAGCGGCAGTTGTCGTGAGTTAGCAAGCCATAAAAAGGCAATCCATGGGTCCATGCAACCTAGTGTCGTCACTTACCCTTCTGCCAAGTGGACCCATCAGTCGAGAGTTCCACCCACTGCGGTTCAACCGTATCGTGAACGCCAATGAGCACTACATGAGAGAAGTCGTTGGCACCGCACTCAGTCGAGGGTCACCTCCCTTACCTGATTGCAGTAAGCTCGACCATCTGTTCTCCGGGGGAGCTAAACCATTAGAAATCGGCACAGCTTGATCCAATTCCGTATCTGGTACAGTACCACACTTACCGTGATAATAGTGAAACAAAGTCACACCTACAGAAAAAGAGGAGTTCTTGAGTCGGAGAGACCACGGAAGAAGATGCCCCAACAGATTGAATCACGTACTATCAAGAATAGCCAAGTGAGGCAGTTCCACGGTGACCCATGCTGGATTGGTGCACGACACCGATGCCGCTCCTACAGATTTCTTGTATGCAAATTGTGAGATATCCCCATCAAAAAGGCCACCAGTGTGCTGTAAACTCCAAGTCTTTCCAGCCTCAAGTTGGACTGTCGACTGTGACAAGTCCAGCTCATTTCTGTATTCGCCATAGGCTTTCATCTCAATGCTTTCGGTGCCATGAAGTTGTGAGAAGCGGGGAACACAAATTGTTCACAACCAAACAATACCATAATAACTTACAAGTGAACATATTCATTGTCAGTGTTGCGGCCCAAGTAATGGCGCACGTATCGGGCCTGAACATAAAAAACCAGGTTGGAGCTGAGATGAATTCCAGGCAGTGCATGGACCCCGATGTTAGAGAATCTCGGCACTCACCAAAGCTGGACGAAATTGTACTGTGTTCCCACCGCTGCTTTCAGATGCCCACCAGCTAGCACCTGTGTTGAGCACTGCAGGAGTGGATTAAGGGTGTCAGATCTACCTCGAGTCAGTTGTAGCCTACAGCGAGCATTGGTTTCTCACCAGTTTGCCAGTTCTCGCCATCTATGCTCAATTGCAAGCGCTGGTTGCAATAACGGCGATATGTTTCAGTCGCGTTCCCTACATCGTTCCACCATTTGAAAAGCGTGATTGCTGAAGAGTTTTAAAAAAAGTGATGGAATGGACAGCGGAGTGAGAAGAGAACAAGAACGTTAACATTCAAAACTCATCCCACATCCCACCATGCATTCGCTTACCATCCAACCTTGCAACTTTCCCAATATCGACGGTGATGTAGGGGACATTGTCGGGAGAGCCGCAAGTATCCGTGTAGTTGGTGCCAATTGTTGGCGCCCCCGCCCAACTATCGCGTTCGGTAATTCCATCAATGAAGCCCCCTGCGTGCTGGGGATTGGCCCACTCGAAGGGGCCGAGAATGGCTTTGGCACTATTCAAATTGAGCAGCTTCAGGTCCTTACCGTATACACGAATTTTTGCCCAGTGGATTCCATTGTTCTTGTCACTTCTGCCCTTCGCGTACCTAATGAATCTAGTCGCAATGGGAGGAAACCGAACTGTAATCCCAGCGCTTGTCTCGACTGGTCCCCATGTCGGACCAGTGTCATAGACTATGAACAAAATTAGGTCAAGCCAAGACGTTAGCTCTGGTCAAGTTAGAATAGTAGACAAAGTACAAGAAGCAACAACAACGTACCAACCGTCCAGTATATACCATCCGTGCTGCAGTGACGCGAAAAAGATTTAGTCCGGTATATAAGGGGGTTTAGAGTAGGGAAATTATCTTTTAGTCGTGGCTCTTCCATCACAAAAGACAACGTACCTTGCGTGTAGTTTGATAGCAGTACCGGCGAGCGTCATCCCAATAACTGTGGAGTTCTAAACCATGGACCATCTTGACTGTACCAAGGTCGATCTGTACCCATGGTCGGACGATATGCACCTTATTCGCAGCTGTGCAACCAGTGTAGCCAGATTTAATCGTAGTGGTGGTATGATCATAAGCACTCAAGGGGTGATCGTACGCAGTCACCGCATTATCATTCACCCAGGAGTCGTAATCTCTGGTGAGCCAATATTCTTTAAGATGGATACCTGGCGAAGTTTCCTTGTTACATGATGTCAAAGCGAGCTTGTCGCTGGCAGCAAGGGGCACCTATAGTCCAATCCGGACCAAAACAGCACGGAAGAGAGTTCAAGAATCATCAAGTGAGACGCTTGCTTCCAGCACACAACGGTTGACTAAAGACTAAAGATCGACACGATAGCTACTCACATCATAGGCTTAGTAGTCTCCGTACATCTTTTCTTCGTGAAGCTTTCGGCTCTGATGGCCCGAAGAGCCGCGAAAGGAAACCTTGGGATGCACATCTTCCATGGCTTCCATAAACGCGCCGTCTTCAATCGTTCCTGTTTCGAGAAAGGACTCTTCCTCGTCCTCGTCGTGATTCTTGTGGATCCAATTGCTCGCTTCGTGCACCAGCGACTTGACTCCTTCCCATGAACCTTCGAGCGCCTTGCCTCCAACGCCATGTTCACCATCATTTCTACCAGCAGCCATCACAGGATCCGCCAGAAGCATGGCGGTTGCACCAAGCAACCACAAGATCTTCATTGTCACCTCCTTCTTTTGTTTTCGCTTCAGTGGGTTATTTCTCGCTGTCAACAACACACAGTCCTTTGCGTGTCAATCTTCAAACTTTTATGGAACAGATCTCTTTCCAGGTTGACAAAGAATTGGCAGCCCCAAAATTTGCGTACTAGTACGGTACGGTACGACCAATTTACCTTGGCAGTCTTGCTGCCAGAGCCCTCAACCCCTTTAATTGTTTTTCCTGCTATGGTGGTCCCTGCAGGTATAAGGGTAGGGTTAGAATAGAAATAAGTCAGCAAAAACTTTTAAAATAAGTATCCTAGTAGGATGGTGCTTTTAAACCAGCTAAAGCTATTTACATGCATCCTAGCAGGGGGATCTGCTTCTACCAGGAAAAACTCTAAAGCCAGCGAATGCTATATGACTAGTATTCTAGCTAGCTAGGGGTATCTGCTTCTAGCTTGCTATGGAAATCTGTGTCTAGCTAGGGGGAATCTGCTTCTAGCTAGCTAAGTGCAAGTTAAGCACTAGCTAAGCACTAGAGGTATCTGCTTCTAGCTAGCTAGATAGGGGTATCTGCTTCTACACTGAAACCTTTCTGCCGAGGTTACACAGCTCCGCTGGCTTAACCCGCAATAACGTGAGGCGTTCGTTGGATACTGGTACTGGTGTACTGTACGTTCGGGCCTTCCATGGGTCATGGGTCACATTGGCCAGGGTTACGTTCAAGGGATTGTAACCAGGGAGCAGTATTAACAAAACAGATTTTAGTGCCCCCAAAACAGGTACTAGCTAGCTAGACCTACCGGTACTCGAGTATTGAGTACGATACTGGAAAAGCTACATGTAGAACTGGTAGATTTACCATCAACAGCTCATGAACCATGAGCTACCGGTAGATACAGTACTGTACGTCGAGCTACCTGTACCAGGTCCCAGTACACAGTACACGCAGCACGTCCATTGGGGAACCAAGACCTAGTACTGGACCTCTGTGGAAAGTCGAGTCGTGCTACTTTTCGTCTCCTAAATCCTTTTGATTGTCTCCTATTTAATGGATTTCGTCTCCTAAAAATAGGAGACGAAACGGATCGTCTCTTAAATCTTTTGTCTCCTCTTAATTAAAACGTCTCCTATTTTCAATGAATCGTCTCCTATTCTCAACGGATCGTCTCCTAAGTGTACCATGTAAACTGTATGGTATCGTCTCCTAAATCTTTCGGATCGTCTCCTATTTCGAAACGATCGTCTCCTAATTGGAATGTCTCCTACTGAATCGTCTCCTAAATATAGGAGACGATTGCTTTCGTCTCTTAAATCATTTCGATCGTCTCCTATTCCTCGGTGTATCGTCTCCTAAGTATTTTGCCACGAATGACGTTTCCACAGAGGTCCAGTATCGAAGAAGCAAGTCGGTCAGTGCCCCCAAAACATCGTACTACTCGAGTACTGTAGCTATGCATACATGTAGTACTGGTATACCATGAGCTACGGTACAGGATGACTTTATTTACCGCTGACAGGTGTCAAAATGTGAGCGTTTTGACAGTTATTTTTCGGTTTTCGGAAATGGGAATCCGGAAGTGGTCATTTCGTGAATCCTGCATTGAAATGAGTAGTTGGAATAAAGAAAAGATTGAAGCTAATAAAATGAATTTTATCACCATGGCAACAGTGGTGACCAAATGGCTATTAGCTTTACCAATACATTGAGATAGCTAATGCTTTCAGAGGAGTATCTCCCCAACACACTCACAGACACTCCTCTTCAAAAGCATTAGCTATCTCCAAGGTTTGTCATGGAGCCTCTCTAAAAAACAGGCTTGGATTGCATTTTGTTGTCATTTTGCCATGCATTTCTCCATGGGAAAGGTGCTCCTGTCCTCACTCTCAGCACCCAATCTACACTGTAACGTATGGTAGAGGAGTGGATGGCTTTGCATGAAGACTGGAGGACCCATCCCAAAGTTTCAAAGAGGATTGTTGGCTTGATGGGGAAAAAAATGCAGATTCAGTCTTTTGTTTTCAATCGACCACTCAGCACAGTCGTAGAGTAGATGCAGCTTGTTCCTTTTGTAGTAGTAGCAGTAGCAGAGACTTCACGGCCGATGGCCGATCCATGGAGAAGACTCGACTCGCTCCGTGGATTCAATCATCCCCCAAAAGCTGTAAGCGATCCGGAGAAGTTTTCGATGCTTTCGCTTGTTGTTACACTAGTAGTAGTCGCTTGTTGTTGCCTTCGCGGTCGAGGCTTCGATCGTCTCTCTGTGGAAGAGGAGGCGCCATGGTCGCTCCGATCGATCGGTCGCTCCGCGGAAGAAGAAGAAAGAAGACATCAACCAGCCGACGAATCGATGTCGTCGACCAATCCGTAGTACGAAAGAACGGCCGCCGCTGCCGTTAACCAAACGAGAGGAGCCTGTCATGGTGGTGAGTAGTAGCCTTCATCATTGCCCACCATGGTTTTGGCGAGGCAGCCACTGCTTACCACTGTCTACCACTGTCTACCACTGTTTACGGCTAGCTTTACAACTAGCTCTACCGCTGTTTACCGCTATCTTTACCGCTGTTTAGCACTAGCTTACCGCTATCTTACCACTGGTACCAGTGTCAACCGCTGTCAACCACTGTTTACCACTGTGGAGCGGCAAGGATCCACAATGAATAGCACTGGATTTCTCCACCCCCCAGCTCGTCAAGCTACATGTAACTGTACAAGGTACACAGTACACACAATATAGTAGGACCAAGTAAGTATCGAACAGGGTTGTGGAATAGGATGTTGGCGGTTACACGTTACAGCTAGGGTTCCGGTCATAAAAGGTTCCGGTTACGTAACCGTAACCGTAACCTTTTAGATTTTCATAACCGGTTCTGGAACCGTAACCGTAACCTTTTAGATTTTCCTATATGGGTCCGTAACCGTAACCGTAACTATTAAAGCCCCGAAATACCTAGTTACGGTTATGGTTACGCTATCCGGTTACGCTCTGTCGTTTTTTCTTCGAAAAGCTCATAAATGTGGCTAGTGTGGAGCACTCTATAGTGCCTAGCATGAAAGAGATATTTGAAGTAACTTCTTATATATATAAATGAACAATCGGAATGTTGGGGCGGGCATACTGAATAGTTCTGGTGGTTCCAAGGTGTGCAATTTGGTCCAAAAATGGTCATTACTGCCTTCAAAATGGGGTGATATTATTCTGTTCGAGGTATTGGAACCTAGCTGGGGTGGATGGTGTTGAATTCTCTTGTTCTTGGAGGTAAAAGGAGATAAACTTTCATGGGGTGGGACTGCTCTGCTTCTACCGATGGTGTCTGTATACTCTACGCGCTGTTATGCTACTGTAGCAAATGTTAGTAAAAAGTGTCAGATTGCAAGTGTGGAGCATTTTACAGTGCATGGCATGAAGATGATAGATGAAGTAACTCCTTCTATATAAAAATAAGCAATCTAGATGGTGGGACTGGCACCAGAACTTTATTGGGTGACTCTTTGGTACACGACTTGGTCCAAAAATGTCGTTATTGCTTCCAGAAGGTGATATTTGGCTGTTCAATGTATTGGGGCCTGTCTAGGGTGGATGGTATTGAATTCTCTTGTTGTTGGGGGTAAAAGGAGATTAAATTTCATGGAGTGGAACTGCTCTGCTTCTACCGATGGTGTCTGTATACTCTACGAGTTGTTGTTTTACTAGCATGGAGCTCTAAGGATACAATAACAACCAGTTGGCCAAACCATGAGGTTAGCAGGGGCACATGAACATTGCTCCTATAGGAGACTGCCTCCTTACATAGTATAGAAATATAGAATACATAGCCATCCAGGCCATGTAGCCACTGGTACCCTAATTTGCCCTATATGACCCTATTTTAACAGGGTATCGCTCAAATGCAAAGCAATGAGCTGTCACAGAAGCTATCCTAGAAGCCCTAGAGTCAGTCCCAGCATCCAGATTGTTCATCTATACATATAAGAAGTTAGTTCAACTATCTCTTCCATGACATGCACCCCAACAACGGCTTGGTAGATGCCGTGTTCGATGTTTTGCCATAGCCACTATGCGTAACAGTTGATGGCGATACCACATGGAACCTTAGAAGTGGCCTATGAACATTCCTCCCATAGAAGATTAGCTCCTAATATAGTATAGAAACATGGAATACAACAATATCCAGGACAGGTAGGCTCTGATACCTCGAACCACCTGATATAACCCCGTTTTGACAGTGTATTGCCCCAATTCGAGCTCACACCATAGAAGCTATCTCACAAGTCCCAGACTCAGTCTCAGCATCTAGATTGTCCATCTATACATATAAGAAGTTAGTTCAACTATCACTTCAATGCCATGAACCTCAACAGCTTGATAGATGCCATGTTCGATGTTTTGCTAGCAACAACACAGTTTATAACCGTTTAGGGAACCATTTATGGAACCGCTATGTAACCGGAACCGTAACCGGAACTGTAACCACTTAGATTTAAAACTAAGCGGTTCCACAACCCTGGTATCGAAGAAGGAAGTCGGTCATAAACGCGGATCGGTAGTCCAGCTCTACTACACATTACACGCAGCACGTGCATTGGGGGACCACGACCCAGTACCGAAGAAGCAAAGTTGGTCATAAACTCGGACCGGCTCTAGTACACAGTACAAGCAGTACGTGCATTGGGGGGCCACGACCGATTGCCAAAGAAGCAAGTCGGTCATAAACACGAACCAGTAGTCCAGCTCTACGAGAGAGGAGAACAAGCCTTTTAAATTAAAAAATTCAAGGAAACGAATTACTTAACGAAGTAAATACAATACATCCTTGTCTTTTTTAAATAGACCATTAACCAGTGACCAGAACATAAATTGTGACCAGTGTCGAACTTACATATTACTTTGTACGGCTGAAGACTACTAAGTAAGTAGTGCCCAGTGCCCAGTGCCCAGGTACATGTACCAATACAATAAAATAGTAGTGACCAGTGAGGAGTACCGTACGTCTGGTTGGTTTAGCCAAGTAAAAAAGGGGTTGTTCGATTAGTTTAGAATAAAATTTGAAATTACGAATGTTGAAACATTTCACCTGTGGAGTGTGTATACCATAGAAAGCTTCCCACCTAGCTAGCAATATGGGTGTTCTAGAAACCCTATTACATGTAATAACACCAAGATATTAGACAGTTCTGAGTTCTCCAAAAGAGTTGATATCATTCCAAGCAAATTTTTGAAAAGGTTGAATTTTGGCTGAGGTGCCGGCATCTATTATAGCTAGATACCGTATGGGGACTTGGGGTACGACTGTACATGGTAGCAAAAAAAGGGGATCCATGGGGCGGGCTGTGGGAGACCAGGGATGGTCCAAATCAAAAATAGCCTTTTCATGCGGTGCTAGCGAAAAAAGATAGTACTACTGCCCCCACGAAAAGCAAGTTTTGAAAAAATCCATTTTTAATTCAGCAAAATGCTCCCCCAGTTTTCCTACCAAACCAACCAGTATCACCGTACGGTACGGTACCTACGGTACCAAATAATTGATAATTGTTGCCGGTGTCGAAGAATGCTGCTCTGGCCAGTCACACCGTCAATGACTGTCCAAAGGGCAAACCGATCGAGGCAATCAAACCACAAACCACCTTCTTTTCGCGGTTCTCTTTTCTAGTAAGCTTTCTGTCCACGTTCAAGCCACCTTTTCTCACCGGCTCGTGATGCGGAGTGCGAAGTGTGCAGAACGCTCCCTTTTACCAGTCACAACCCACAATGAATGTCCAAATCCAAATGGCCCTATCGAGGCACATTGCTTCCCTTTTACGGACCGCACGAGTAGACTACAAGTACCAGGTACAGCCTCCATGGGACCAGTGTCAATGCAAAGAACGTCGCTGTTACCAGTCACACCCTCAATGAAAGTCCAAAGGGCCAAACCGATTGGAGGCAAATTGCTTCCCTTACGGACTGATCGGTACCGCACGAGAACTAATAGACTACATTACGGTACAGCCAAGTATCCACAAGAAAATATTGGTTCCTCCGTCTGGCCACAAATCAAGGATCGTGTTTTGACGCATCGCTTCTTGCTTTGAGGGAAAACAAAATGATAACTGCGAGATAAATCATTGAAACAAACTACTACTAGTATCACCACGAAGAAGCTATCGCCGCGAAGACGAAAAGCTCAGAAACGGATCATGTTGGTGACTAAAGCTTGGACATTGGCCCTGAGTCTCCTCGTCGTCGCATTGGCTACCACTACGGCGCACGAGGTGAGCCATCAAAACGAAACATCTGAACATGGATCGGTAACCCGTCTCCGGTCGGCTGCTTCTCCGGAGGTCGAAGGCGTTCTGAAGCACTACCCGTTCAGTAGTACCGCTTTGGACACAAATCTCATGGATTCTCTCCAAGATAAAGTCCACGAAGCCCTCGCTGGCACCGGCCTTCCGAACAGCGTAGCTCCCGGTGAACTTGATATTGCCAAGACAACCCCCAACTTTGGGGCCAAGTGCAATTCTCTGCTTAAATTGTTCCACCGGAACGAAGAGAAGGGAGAATATACTATCCACAAGAGTGCTACATGGAGGGATGTCTGCCGAGCTGAAGGATCCACGCGCTATCTGAAGGTATCAGAGGTTGAATCAAAGCTTGGAAAGGTAATTGCCATTGTGTGCTCGCCAGTACAGTTCTTATATCCGTATGCCATACCTTCACCATTCCCCAATGCCTCATCATTTCCCGAATTGTTCTCAGGCTGTGGCTGACCATGTGTTTGAAGATCTTGTCATGTGTACTTCCAACATCGACAGGGATTATCTAACTTTTTTTACCGCGGACAGTGCCGCCCGCGTCCCAACTGCAGTCAATGTAAGACTGCGTTCATATGTCTCCCTGTGTTGCTGCTACCTTCAATATGCTCAATCTCTTGCTTTCTGGACAGCCCGATGCTCTGGACAAACACGGAAAGCTCATGAATGTCCAGAAGCCCTAGTACAACTATGAAATTGTTAGTAAGTTGACAAGTTCAAGCTGGATGTCGCTTTCATTCTTTCTCAAGCTTCTTCTTTTTTAAAGACGTTTTTGAGACCATTACTCGAGAGCAAACACGAAAGTCACTTAATGCAAAACCACAATCATCGCTCTTTAGCGAAACTTGTAAGTCACAAGTTAACTCATACTACAAGGACAGGATGATCAACAAGTTCCAGCCATATATTTTTGAAGGATCATTGACAAGGTCATACCCAGAGCTACAATTGGATTGTGCCACAACCTCCATTACCAACCAGTGGAGTTGCAGCGTGATTGCAGGAAGCCAGATCTTATGTGCTGGCCTATCCATCACATCCAGCGCCTGTCCTGCCACATCAATTTATGGTACCAGTGGCTGTTACCATGCTTACCCAATCAATTCAGTGTTTGCGGGGGTAATGGACAAGGACCTGGCAGCTGAAATACTGCTTGGATCTCAGGTGTCTAATGGATTGGCATGTGCACACAAGACACCTCCTGGGTTCTGTTGTTTGGACTCGCCTGGCCACCATCCTGGAGTGGATTCCTGGGGAGGCGAGGTAGGCCACATGTGTATCCAAAGGAAACAAGCCGTTCCGGAGTCTGCTGCTGAGTAGCTCACTAGTCTTTTCCTGTTTCACACAGTTTGACTGCAGTTTGGGAGTAGCAACTTGTGGGTAAGTTTAACTTTTCCCGCTTTGAAGCTGTGTGCTTGGATGTTTACTAACTTGCACTTCTTGACAAATGAAACCCATAGAAAGCTTGGCCCCCCTCTTTCAGGTTTCAGTCAGGAATCATGTGATGTTGTCTCTGGAACTTACTGCATGTATGATCGAGACTGCTCGGCCCTTAAGAAGTGCATTGGAGATGAGATGAAATGTCCTTCAGATCAGACCCCCAAGAAGTTTGCTTACTTTGACTTCCTGGATTCTTGCCCAAAGATCACTCAGCCACTCAACCATGCAAACTGTGCAGAGGCACGAGAATACTTGGGGTTTGATGGGGTAAGCTTCAGGTTTTGAGCAAGTTCTCGAGAGCTGGGCACCATGCACACTCACCCTTACAAAATGCAACTCTTTATTGTGCCAAGGACTACCCCAATGATATGGAAATATGTGAAGATGCAAAGCTATTGAGGTTCAACCGGAACTTTGATGCTGTGAATGCTTTTGCAACTGCTGATCCAGCTCCGGATCCAACCCTTGCCCCAACTCAGGAAGCAGCTACTGCAGCACCCGTGGCCGCAGGTATGAGCCTATAATCCTGCCCTGTGCCTTCTGCCCGACAGCCTGAAACTTATAGTTCTTCATATTTGCAACCTCATGTGACTTGCAAGAGGTGTCCCCCTGGACTACGTATGATCGGATGGGAGCACTGAAGCCACACGAATCAAGTATGCTTATTGTATTCTTCGTCCACTGAGGTTGCTACATTCTTGTTCTCACACGCTACATTTTGTTTGGGTTCTACAAGTTGGAAAAAGTTCCAATGCCATTACAGATTATCAGCAGGCTCTATTTGGCCTAGAAGTCATCATCGAGACAATCAACTCAATTTTTGAAATCCTGGGAGACATGGGTAAGCACAAAAATGAAAATAGACAGGTTGATTTTGCCGCTGATTGCAATTGCACTACGCTAAAAGCTAGTGTAAAGATCTTTCGAGTGTTTTGAGTTTGAGAGAATGAAAGTTATGAGAGGATTAGAAAGCTATGAAAACTAATCAACGAGAGAGATCCACAATCAAAGGATCGTAGATCTGAACTCCCGCGGGAGACTGTAGAGTGTGATAAAATAAATTGCGGTAGCAATCCTACTCACTCCACGATCCAAAAACGGAACGCGTGGAAGATTCGTCTAGCATTTATCTAGTAGCGTGGAAGTACTCCACGCTGGCTAAATATCTAGAGCGATGTTTCATCATCAACCTAGTATGACTAGAGCGGTCATTGAGAACCCTGTCTCCAATGACTATTCGCGAAGGACTATGTCATGAGTCGAACTCAGACCCTATCTAGGATCGAGTCGCGAATAAGGCTAAGAGCCGTGTATTGCATTCGCCCCCTGACAAGGGTCACGGAAGGCACGACATCAGTCGGACAAGGAGAACATATGAATTAAAGTGCGGGGCAACTCTCCGGAGATTGGATGTAGACATGTGCGTCGCACGATGCAATCCTACAAGGGGATCAGGCCTTGTATGGGTGTAATATCCTTTTGTTCCAAGTCTGGTAGACGTGCCGCTACTGGCGGTAGTATGTCGGAGCGTCAGTGCCATTGTTATTGCATCGGTCTGTGTGGTAAGGACCTTTGCGTTGGCTGACCGTACTAACGGTTTGATACTGATGAATGACTTCATAGTGACGTTGCGTGTTTTGGGTACACGTCCGTTTCTCTTCTTATAAGTGTTCGCGATATGCTTTGGACGTTTCCTATTGATTTCCGGGTTTGCTTTGACGGATGTGGTGAGTCTTGCCACGATTGACGCGCGTGAACTTGCGACGAAGTCCATGTTCATCCCGGAGAGTCTTCTCGACTCTACGCGGGACTCACGTTCTCTGTCCATAACAACCGGTCATGGATACTGGGTAACCAACGTCTGTTTCAGAACGATGGTTTCTCCGTCTGCTGTCTTGGAGCAGCCCTTGGTAGTTCATTGGTCCAATGAATCAACGAAGTTCCTCCTGTTGGTGAAGAGCGATAGCTGGATCAGCATCTGTTATCTTTTTAGTTAAGAGTTGGCTTCCTTCTCGAGAAGTCCAATTGTCTAGATATCCAGTTCTTCCTATCGAGGAAGGCCTTGGTAGTGTTGATTTAATCCGACTTTTTGAGTCTTTGGAAAAGGTCATCCTACTGTTCGACGCGATCTGCGAGATCGACGTCCGTTAGGATGAGTTTATCATCAATGTATCACGGACATTTTCCAGTCATGCATGCGTGTTTTCATCTCCTTTGGAAGATGTCGGGACTATTACATAGGCCCATTGGCAACCTCTGGTACTCGTGCTTTCCCCAAGGGAGTGCAATGGTATAGTGTTGCTTCGAGTGAGGTTGACAGCTGATGTGGTAGTGTCCCGGTTTCAGGTCTAGACTGGTAGCGCACTTGAATCATCTAGGTTCAAGAGCATGTCTGTATTTTTGGATAGGAAAGCTTCCGCTTAATCGTTGTTCGGTTCCGAAAATCAGATGAATCGTCAGATTCTTCTTTCTTGGGAATGAAAAAGTTGGTGCCGCCCACTTGGAACGATTCAACCTCTTGAGTACTCCTGTCTCGCAGAGACGTTCAACCTCCATTTTAAGAGTGTTGGTATGACCCGTGGAGTAGGGTGAGCCCTAGTGTAATAGGATTTACGTCGGGACGAGGTTCTACTTCGTAGTTGTCCGTTCGCAACTCTCCCAAAGTATCCTCGACTGGGTCGAAGCATTGGTTGAAAAGCATGAGCAGTTCTTGCTCTTCCTTATTTAACGGATTTGACTCTGGAATATCTGCCTTAAGTCTATTTGTTCGTATGTCGTATAAGAATCTTCTTGAGACTATCTGCATTGTCCTGACAGCTGCAGAATCGAAAATGGAGAAGTTCTCCTTTCTATTGGTATTGCCTCTTTCGCCGGGAAAAATGCGTGGTTCCACCCCAATGACATGGTAGTGAAATCAAACTTGATTTTAGGTCGAGAGAGTGTCTTGACCTATGATCACGTCTTGCGCCCCCAAGTTCTTGGTGACGTGTAAAATCCATTGATAATTCTATCATCGTGGAACTCAGGAATCGCGAGTTGCCCTTACACTTCGTGCGGGTTTCAATTCCTTTACAGAAGCAGTCCGTGTTTTGGACGCCCCATGATTCTTCATGAGTAAACTCTTAGCATGAGTTTGAGTAATTAAAGTTCCGGATGCTTCTGTATCCAGTAAGCAACAGAGTGTAACGGGTTTTCGTTTCCCTTTCGCTCGCTTTTAAATCTAACATAGACGATAGTTTGAGGTCTTTGTCTTGCGACGTTGATGAGTTGATTGGCCATGACGAAGTTAACGATGCTGAAAAGATCGTGTGTCTAGTTGAGTAGTTATAGGCAATTATCTAATTTGCCGTAGCCTTCGTTAGTTGCAAACAAATCTTGTTTACTATTTAGTGAGATATCTTCATCACTTAGGAATGAGAAATCGGAACATGGTTCCGTTGAATCATCACCTGGCCTAATCCTCAGACGGAGATCTTCTCCATCCGATTGATTGAAGTCGAATTCGGCAAGCGCCTTGTCGACAGCAGCCATCTTTCTTGTCCATCATGTTGATGGATCCAACAGAGGAGTCGTCCTTGTTGTCGGAGTGTCGATTGCGCTTGGCAAAATGGTTGCATTCGCTTTTCTTCTTGGATCAGCCTTGACCGCAGCGTTGGAAACTTTCTTCATGAGGACAGAGAGTTCCTTCTTGGTGTAGGTCTTGGCGTCGTCGACTTGCGTTTCCAAGTCTTGTTCTTGTTGTACGCGGCTTGTTATCGTTGTCAGACGAGGACTGAGACTTGGCCTTGAGCTTCTTCAGAGTCATGCAGTCAGCAGTGTGTGAGTGCTGGACTCGGGGTAGTCACACCATTTTTCTTCGTTCTTGTAAGAGTGGTCGTTGTTGAGTAGACTTGTACTTCTTGCTGTTTTTCTTCTTCGAAGGAGCTTGCTTGGTATCACCGCCCTTGTCAAAGTCTTTGGAGATTCCATGCGTTCGCAGAATCCAATGGTGCACCATCTGCAGATAAGGGATCGAAGTCGTGTTCGTCTCTTCTTCATCCACGAGCGTGGAATTCCATGACAAACAATGTCAATGACTTCGTCATGGTTCAACGTTTGGTTGGTTCCAAAAGTGTGGTAGACGAGGAAGTTCATCGGCTTCATCCGACTGAGGTTGTTGACATAAGCCGAGTAGACATATCAGCAGGCTTACGCATCTTGCGGCGCATGAAAGCGTTTCTGCTTTTCAAGAGCCTTGTAGGGACAGACCGCTTCGACACAGGCATTTATGCCGAAACGTAATGTCAGTGTCGTCCAAAGCAGGCTGAGCTGCTCCGTCCAGGCATTCTGGAACGTGCTTGGAAAGTGGCTTCGTCTTCACCCACCGTATGTCGCGTGGAGGAATCGCGTTGACTGAATCTGGCGCAAGGCATTCCAACGTAGTTCACGTGGCCTGCAAGCTAGATCGTAACTGCTCTTGCAGAGCTAGAAGTCATCTCCTTGAGGAGTTATGTTTATCGGTAGGCGTAGCAATGGCGAGCCCAACGAAGACCATTCTCCATGCGTCCAGCCCACTTGATGATCTGACGTGGAGTCTCAGATCCATTGATGATCTGGACCTTGAAGGTGTACTTGGCGTTTTAGCATCTGCTGGAACAGTCGAAGTTTGTAGGTGGTAGAGCGAGAATCGTCGATTTCGCATTCAATCGTGAGGTCGATGAGAGGGAAGGATTGGTTTGTCGCGCAGCTTAGACTCGAAGCTGGTGTAAGCGTCTTTGGCAATCTTCATGGTGAGGAATAGGTTGAGGGTAGCTGAAAGCTATTGTGTTTGTTAACAAAATGCAACTACGCTAAAAGCTAGTGTTAAAGATCTTTCGAGTGTTTTGAGTTTGAGAGAATGAAAGTTATGAGAGGATTAGAAAGCTATGAAAACTAATCAACGAGAGAGTCCACAATCAAAGGATCGTAGATCTGAACTCCCGGGAGACTGTAGAGTGTGAATAGTAGGTTGCGGTAGCAATCCTACTCACTCCACGATCCAAAAACGAACGCGTGGAAGATTCGTCTAGCATTTATCTAGTAGCGTGGAAGTACTCCACGCTGGCTAAATATCTAGAGCGATGTTTCATCATCAACCTAGTATGACTAGAGCGGTCATGAGAACCTGTCTCCAATGACTATTCGCGAAGGACTACGTCATGAGTCGAACTCAGACCCTATCTAGGATCGAGTCGCGAATAAGGCTAAGAGCCGTGTATTGCACAATGCATTCTCATGTCTGTTTGCCACTTTCATTCCCAGATTGCCCTGCGGTACCAGAGATGGTGGTTTACATCAAGACAGCGTGTGATTTGGTTTCAAGCTTGGTGGTAGCTGTGGCTGGTGCAATTTACCTAATTGCACGCCAGGTAAGAAATGGAGGTGACCTCTTGATTATATTTACGTGCCTACTTTCATCTCACCAGTAACATTTTGCATATGTGGCAGATCTTGGATGGACTTCATTTCGATTATGCATGGAACTACAACATTAACGAATACATGGTTTAGGATGAACATGTGAAGGCTACTGCATCCTATGACAATATTAACAAACTGTATGTTGGCATCCAAAATATCCTGAACCAGAATGAAATATATACCAATGCGCTGGTGACAAACCTTGAGGACATGTACACAACTGAAAAGCAAGTCTTGTCACAAGCTAAGTCAAACCACCAGAACCTTGTCAACATTCTTGGCAAGGCCAATGACATCCCCAATGTCTTGGCCTGGGTTGAGACAACTATCCCAGATCGCATGAAATTGACCGATGACCAGATTGCTATTATGCATCAAGACGGATGTCGACGACACGCTTGCCAGGGTGAAGAGAATTGAGACTGCTGTGGCTACACCAGGTGCTCGAAGGTTATGGAAGGAAGAAGAAAACTCCAATGACTCCAACAATGAGCAAACGTTGCAGATTGCAGTTCCCTTAGGCGTTGGCTTCATGGGCCATGATGGGAACTACAGGGTTGAAGACAGATCATTCCATGATGAGGAGGTAGCCTTGGCGTTTCTCCGTGATACTCTTCGAGTCCAAAGAGGCTTTTCGTCCAGCAATACTGCTGACTTGGCCCTCTCTGTGGTAGAGCGCACTCAATGTGCACTCGTAGTGAATGCCATTCCTGTCCACTCAGGAACAGATGAGCAGAGACCTGAAAATGCAGCAAAGTTTCGATTGAATGTGTGGCAAGAGAGAGCTCAGCTGAAATGTGGCTTTGCTGCCACAACCACAAGTGAAGACAAGAAGACTCTTTTTGTTGCAGAAGGGGAGAAAAAGATTGACACAGGTGTCTACTTTGAGCTCGAGGTGAGTATAATGACTGGAACTAGTGATGTCTGCCGTTCGTTTTGCTGACTTTAGTCCCTGTCATGTTCAATGCAGGATCCCTGTATTGACTTCTCCTTTGTTGAAGTTGATGTCTACAGCAATGAATTCGAGGAAAGGAATCCAGTGATCACGGGGAAAGCAGCTGGCCACAAATTTGAGAAAGCCAAGGTTTTTGTTTCACCCCAAAAGTAAGTAATTGTCCTTTGTGGATCTGCCTCGGGCCTTTCTCATTCTCGTGATTCTCTCTCTAACGCTCTCTGTCTCTCTCTAACTCTCGTGTAGGTGCATGAATGGAGGAGAGTCCCTTTGTGTCGCTGACAGTTCTGGCACCAGAATCTATGACATTAGTTTCAGTGCCACTGAATCCGAAGGTTCTGCCCTTCACGATAGCTGCCGTGTGGTTGTCTTGGAAAAGGACCAATACAATCGTGCGCTCAAGGGACACTTGGCTCCCCACCTTTCAGAGGCAAAACAACAGGAACTTGAGGATTCTTCAAGTGAAAAATTCGTTGTCGGGAGCATCAAGCTCTGTCGCAGCAAGCATCCAAAGTAAGCTTGCCTCGTTGTAATCATCCGTCTCGAGCTCTCTGGCTAGGATCGGAGTACGGTAGTAACTCCCAAACAACCTAATATCTTTTGAGAATAGTTGTCTCCTTTTATCAGTGGCCAGTGTATGACGAACTCTATCCCATTCATGGCCAGCACTGTTGTATCGTTCATCATTGTTCCCAGTGCCGGCCCTTCCTTGGGCATCCACCAGAGCCGCGGCAGGTCAAGGTGACAGGGTCAAAAGCTGTTACCCTTCAAACTTTGAACCATCTAGTTATCTGGTACTGGCTAGCTTGGTAGTACCACCATGTAAAGAAATGCTATCATTGGGTAGATGTTACTCAGCTGCCGTTGTTCAGTGCAGCTTGGTCCGGTTCGTGCATTCATCATGGGACACCATCTGCCCTTGCTTTGAAACGTTTATTATCATTCATTCCACGGTACCAGGTAGCCATTACGGCACCGTGCAGGAGTTTGTTGGAGGAGGATGTATTCAATACCTCAATACATTTTATCCATTTATTACCAATTTTGTCCAGTCTACGGGCATCTATGTGCTCAATGCTAGTAGTAGCAGAACATATGGGGAGTTTTAGCAATCTAAATCTTGAGTCACATTCACCCTTATATTTATATGGTTGAACTTGCCCAAATCAATCCCAGAAAAAGATCACTTCTCAGATTCAGATTCAGCTAAACCTAAAACCAAATTACTCCCCAATAAACTGCAGTGTCACCTAGCAATTGCTACCAGACCAACGAAACCACCACACACTACTACCACTGCTCCCTTCCCACCAGCCGTGGACCTTATTACATGCAGCACAGAGTAAGCACCAGCTCGCTTTAAAAAATGTAAACTGATGCAACAGCGAAGGGATAGAGATCATGAGAAGCAAGCACGCAGTGCGCACAGTATGCACCCACAGCAGTTGCCACACCGTAATCCATGATGGATGCACCATGATCCCATTTAGCACTCATTAGAATGTCACCGTGAAAGCCTCTACGACACGAGCTTTTGTATTTTTCCTTACAGTTAAGATAATAAATTCGTTAAGTCCTAGTACCCTTATGGACGCCCTAGAGGTACGAGAAATACCCCTCCGAACGTCCTGGACTGCTCTGTTGACTCAATCAATGCATATATAAAGGAATCAACCCAACCTTCAAATGCAAGTGTTCCTTGTTGGCTAGTTACCTCGTACTAGTGTCCATAAGCTCTCTATATTATACGCATCCTCTTTTTGACTTAGCCATTTCAGAGCACAAGAGGCAACAAACTATAAATCACCACGCCAGCGTCCTTTTAGAGAATTTACACGGAAAGCAGAGCTCTGCTTTATACTCAGCGATGAGATTTCGGGATGGTCTTTCTCACTGAATATTCTCTTTAGATCTTTTCCTCAGAATCTATCTCAGCTGATAGTTAGGCAATAAGGGAGCCTCAACTGACCTTCCTCAGCAGAAGGATGGCTCTCAGTCAAGGACTTGGCTGGTGCAATACACGGCTCTTAGCCTTATTCGCGACTCGATCCTAGATAGGGTTTGAGTTCGACTCATGACTGAGTCTTTCGTGAATAGTCATTGAGACAGGGTTCTCATGACCGCTAGTCATACTAGGTCGATGGTGAAACATCGCGCTAGATATTTAGCTGGCGTGGAGAGATTCCACGCTACTAGATAAATGCTAGACGAATCTTCCACGCGTTCCGTTTTTGGATCGTGGAGTGAGTAGGATTGCTACCGCAACCTACTCTATCACACTCTACAGTCGCCCGCGGGAGTTCAGATCTACGATCCTTCGATGGTGGATCTCTCTCGTTGATTAGTTTTCATAGCTTTCTAATCCTCTCATAACTTTCATTCTCTCAAACTCAAAACACTCGAAAGATCTTTACACCAGCTTTTAGCGTAGTGCATTTTGTTAACAAACACAATAGCTTTCAGCTACCCTCAACCTATTCCTCACCATGAAGATTGCCAAAGACGCGTACACCAGCTTCGAGTCTAAGCTGCGCGACAAAACGAGTTGATGGCCATGACGAAGTTAACGATGCTAAACAGATCGTCAGAGTCTTAGTTGAGAGTTCTAGGCAATTATCTAATTTGCCGTAGACTTCGTAGTTGCAAACAAATCTTGTTTACTATTTAGTGAGATATCTTCATCACTTAGTATGAGAAATCGGAACATGGTTCCGTTGAATCATCATCCTGGCCTAATCCTCAGACGGAGATCTCTCCATCCGAATGATTGAAGTCGAATTCGGCAGAGCGCCTTGTCAGACGGCAGCATTTTCTTGTCCATCATGTTGTGGATCCAACAGAGGAGTCGTCCTGTGTTGTCGGAGTCGTCTGTTGCGCTTGGCAACATGGTTGCATTCGCTTTTCTTCTTGCGATCAGCCTTGACAGCAGCGTTGGAACTTTCTTCATAAGACGAGAGTTCCTTCTTGGTGTAGGTCTTGGCGTCCTCGGACTTGCGTTCCAAGTCTTGTTCTTGTTGTACGCTGGCTGTTATCGTTGTCAGACAAGGACTGAGACTTGGCCTTGAGCTTCTTCAGAGTCATGCAGTCAGCAGTGTTGGAGTGCTGGACTCGTGGTAACACACCACTTTTCTTCGCTTCTGGAAGAGTGGTCGTTGTTGAAGATTGTAACTTTTTCTTGCTGTTGTTCTTCTTCGAAGGAGCTTGCTTGGATCACCGCCCTTGTCAAAGTCTTCGGAGGTTCCATGCGTTCGCAGAATCCAATGGTTTCTCCGATAGGAGCTGAAAAAGATCGAAGTCGTGTTCGTCATCTTCTTCATCCACGAGCGTGGAATTCCATGACAAACAATGTAATGACTTCGTCATGGTTCAACGTTTGGTTGGGTCCAAAAGGTGGTAGACGAGAAGTTCATCGGTGTTCATCCGACTGAGGTTGTTGACATAAGCCCGAGTAGACATATCAGCAGGCTACGCATCTTGCGGCGCATGAAGCGTTTCTGCTTTTCAAGGCCTTGTAGGGACAGACCGCTTCGACACAGGCATTTTGCCGAACGTAATGTCAGTGTCGTCCAAAGCAGGCTGAGCTGCTCCGTCCCAGGCACTGGAAACGTGCTTGGAAAGTGGCTTCGTCTTCACCGCCACGTATGTCGCGTGGAGAATCGCGTTGACTGCAATCTGGCGCAAGCATTCCAACGTATTTCACGATTGGCCTGCACAGCTAGATTCGTAACTGCTCTTGGCAGAGCTAGAAGTCATCTCCTTGAGGAGGTTATGTTTGTCTTCAGGCGTAGCAATGGCGACCACGAAGACTTCTCCATCGTCAGCCCACTTGATGGTTTGACTGGAGTCTCAGATCCATTGATGATTTGGACCTTGAGGTGTACTTGGCGCTGTCAGCACTGCTGGAACAGTGCGAATTTGTAGGTGGTAGAGCGAGAATCGTCGTTTCGCATTCATCGTCGAGGTCGATGAGAGGAAAGATTGG
>CAICTM010001604.1:0-26059 GCA_903772945.1 Seminavis robusta
GAGATGACACCAAAAGAGCTCTTTGAACAGAGTGAATACGCTGCTCTGTACAAGCCATTTGGCTTGCGTCGATTCCAGCAGCGCATTGATCAACTCAAAGAAAAAGCACTGCCCTATGGCGAAAATCCCATGCAAACGGCTGCCAAGAGGGCCAAAAAAGAGCGGAGGGAAGCCATGGCTGTCAAGCCCAGACCCGATATGAGCCGTAAGGGGTCCATTGACCCTTACAACAACAGTAGTTAGGTAGATGATAGCTTTGAAACAGCGGCAATAGTAGTCAAGAGTGTCATGGTCAACCTTTTTTGTTTCATGTCGCGCAGCGCGACTTGGAAGTCGCGCAGCGCGACATCGCGCGAATCGCGAACGACTTACAGCGCGACACGTGGAAGTCGCTCGCGACTCGCGAACGACTTCCAAGTCGCGCTGCACGACTTCTGCGCGAATAGAAACGTTCTGCATTATTAGCGATGGCACGTGTCAACCCTATCTCTAAAATCGGCTGCCTTCCTGGCAGCAGCGGCGAAGCCTCGGGGTGAATTGATTATGCGGATTACATTATGTATGTCGAAGCAGGTGATTTAGGGCGTAAAGTGAACTTGAGGACGGGGCGTACTGATCAATGGTGTTGAAAGATTATGTTAAGTGGGCATGTCGACAAAATTGGCCAATCCACTTAAGTGGTCCAAGATGGCGTCTTGGTTGAAAACAGAGAAGTTCTACTGTACCGCTAAAGCGTCCGTGAATCCGTGAGCCCAAGGATCTTTACCAATGCCAAAGATTCTTTGGCTACGTACACTCTCACAAGACACCAATTGCCGCTATCCGAACTCTGGATGAATGGATCTGGAATATCTTTGATATCTGGACGTTTAATCAATTAGCAATACCGATCAAGCTAGAGTACAAATCGATCTATTCACCTCCTATCCTAAGAATTCGTCATGAATATGGTTGCAAAGCAAGGAGTTGTAAGCCTTAGAGACCATCTTGGATGGCGTCTTGCTGGCATCTTGGATGGTGTCGCACGGGGGTATGGCGTGTGTTGTTGAAGGGGAGGGGCTTTATTATGCGTTTTCAGACGCCACCTCGAAAGAGTACTTTGCATTTTTGGCAACTGGACGCTCACAAAACTCCGTTCCGCCGTAGACTTACCGTACCGTACAGTAGCGGTTGAAACACAGATACTCAGTAGACGCTGGCTGCGCTGCTCCAGCATTAAACATTGGATCCGCTTGTTTGGCACAGCCATCCACCATCCATCAAACGACCATCCACTCCTCTCCCTCTCACAATTTTCAAAACTCAGCTAATCGATCATCATGACTCTCCGAAATCTTTTTCGTCAAGCCTCCGCCAAGGCACTCTCTTCCATGAAAAAGAAGAAGAGCCGCCGCAGCTCCAAGGAAAAGAAAGCCCAAGAACAACAAAAGCCAACGTCTCACACCTGCTTCGACGAAGACTTGTCACAAACTCATGTGGAATCCGAAGTGGAACAAACGGACTCTTGTTGTCCTACCACCACCAGCAGTGAAGTATTTGCCAAGGCATGTTCCTTTTTTGGTGAAGAATTGCAGATTGTGCGAGACAACGAACGCATTACCAAGGTGACCCTTCAAGACTTTATTGAGCGTTATGAGCGAGAAGACTTGTTGGCATTGACCGACATTGTCCGAACATCTACCCGTCGATGGAAGACACTCAAATTTGTGGAGACCATTGATGGGACCAACTATCGACGATGGCAATTCCGCAAGGACAACTTGCGACGGGCATTGGAACAAGCCATTCAAGAATCACCACAAGAAGAGAACAAAAAGTTCCCCATTGCCTTTCAAGAACATCTCAAGATTGACATGGACGAAATGACACGAGAAGGAATTGTCAATGTCCTCAAGGAAGTGCAAAAGAATCGATATGTCACGTCCATTAGCATTGAAGGATTCTTGACCTATCAAAATGTCGAATCCGTGGTGGGACCACTGGTCCGACTCTTGACTAAGGGGGACCGACGATGGAAGGATGTCGTTCTGCGAGTCTCCTTTGATGGCGATGCCACACTTGATTACCCCCAGTGGGATATGAAGGTTACCATGGCCAAGGTCCGTCTGGAGGAAGTCTCCCACAATCTCCGCGTCCCCATTGGCTTTCACATTTGCTGAATTCATCAAGTCCAGTCCATCTTCCACCAACATCTAAGCTTCTACTCTTCAACATCCATATCCTACAAGTATTACAGTATATTCTAAAGCTAAACTAATTGCGCATTTCTCCAGTTATCTTCTTCCTTTGCATAGTATACTTCCTGTACAGTAGCAAGCGATCGTTGCATTAGTCCATCCTTGCCATTGGCTTTCTGTACCGTGCATGGTGGGTTGCTCTCCAGCTAGCCTGGCAGCTCCAAAGTTACAGCCGCATTACCGTCAACGTAAACTAGAAGCAACGGTCGCCACTGAAATACTCCAACTATCTACTAGTACAGTACTCGAGTAGCCAGTTTGCCATCTAGCTAGTACCTGCCAGGTAGATCATTTATTTATCTAACTAAAGTGGCAACCGAGAGCCACTAGCTAGATACGGAGCTGTTGGTTCCGGCAGATACTTGCTTTGGCCGATTGCCGTTGGGATTGGCAGGCAACGAAGAAATATGTAAGGAATGGTACGGTACCATATCGATATCTTTGCCACGCATAGCTTGTAAAACTGTCCACAATGGAACCTGCCCATGAAACTTTCCTTGGTCCTCCGCAAGGAATTAGCATGCTGCATGTTACCAGGTAGCAGCCACGCACACAGTTGCTGATTGAGGCTTTAGATAGATGAGGATGGCTGCAACAGTGCCGGTACAGTACCGAAAAGGGACAAGAAGGGACCGTCGGGACGGTACCAATATCTTTGCCACGCATAGCTTGTAAAACCGTCCACATTGGAACCTGCCCGTGAGGAGCCTCCTTGGTCCTCAACAAGGAATTAGCACCAAATAATCATGATGCTGCGTGATCGCAGCCACGCACTCAGTCGATTACTCATAGTTGCTTGAAGCTTTAGATACAGTAGATGAAGCAAGCAAGCAGTACCGAAAAGGGAGGGTACATCTATCTTTGCCACACACGCATAGCTTGTAAATAATATGCCCACATTGGAACATTTAAGCCATGGTGCTTAGGAAGCATCAACATCGGATGCACACCTGCCCCACCTGGTAAAAAAGTGAAGTGGAGATAAACGCGAAAAACGTTGTTAGCTCACAACGGCCATGGTGGAACGCAATCGTGCAACTAGAAAAATCCTCATTTGCACTTACAGTTGCATTAGATCACTGGTCTGGTTGCTTGCTTAGCAACCACTGTGGTATTATCCTCCACAGTTGTGGCTTGTCGCGACTGTCGAAGCTCTCGTGCTTGCTTTGTGTGTTCTTTAATAGCAGCTAGCTTCTCTGCAGATGGCGCTTCTTTTTGAAACTTTCTTTGTTCCTCATCAACAAGGGATTAGCAACAGTTTTAAGGACGCTGCGTGTCAGCCACGTTGATGGATACAGTGTAGTTCATCGTCGTCGCCTCGGTGGCCAATTGGCAACCACACAGCCGATTTGGCTGTTTCGCAACTGTGATCGATAAATTTGGAAACTGTGACTGGCAGGCGATCGGAACAATGTCCTTCCGGTATTGCCTGTTAAGCCTGAATCGCCGGCCCGGCGTAGCAAAATCCAATGCTGCAAAAAAAATCCAGATTGGATTTCATCGTTGTTGGAAGAAGGCAACAGCAAGTAGAAGTACTTAGCTACCAGTAGAGTAGCAAGTCCACACGGAGCCATGCCCCGCGAGATCATTACCCTACAGGTGGGCCAATGTGGCAACCAAATAGGAGGTGAATTCTGGAAGCAACTCTGCTTGGAACATGGCATTACCCCTGATGGTACTCTACTAGAACCACCGGATGGAGTGCCGCTCGATGATCGCAAGGATGTCTTTTTTTACCAGAGCGATGACGAGCATTTTATTCCGCGGGCTCTGTTGATTGATTTGGAACCACGCGTGGTGAACAAACTGGCTCATGTGGGTCCTTATCATGCCCTGTTTAATCCGGAAAATTTATTTGTGGCAAAAGATGGCGGTGGCGCGGGTAACAATTGGGCTTCTGGATTCCGTCAAGGCGAAGAACATCATGAAGTAGTACTGGATATGCTGGACCGAGAATCGGATAATAGCGACAGTCTGGAGGGGTTTACGATGTGTCATTCCATTGCCGGAGGGACAGGCAGTGGAATGGGATCCTATCTCTTGGAACGACTCAATGATCATTATCCCAAAAAGTTGGTGCAGACGTATTCCGTCTTTCCCTCGTGGGCCGATCAATCCGATGTCGTCGTACAACCCTACAATTCCATCCTCAGTATGAAACGGCTCATTCTGAATGCCGATGCTGTCGTGGTCTTGGATAATACAGCCTTGAATCGAATTGCCGTGGATCGATTGCGTATTGAAAATCCATCGGTCGATCATCTAAATTCACTGGTGGCTACCATCATGGCGGCATCCACCACTACACTACGATACCCGGGGTACATGAACAATGATTGGATTGGATTATTGGCGTCACTCATTCCCACTCCAAGATGTCACTTCTTAATGACCGGATATACCCCCCTCACGTTGAACCCAACCACGACAAGCTCGATTTCGCCATTTGGAGAGGGATATTATGGGAGAGGGGCCGGTGGTGGAGATGCCAACAGCACCAAGACTGTACCTACCAGCAATTCTTCCTCTGAAAAGCAACAACAACAGAAACAATCCGCACAACAGCAGCATTCCGAAGTACTAGGACGGACCAAAACTACTGTATTAGATGTCATGCGCCGACTCACACAGCCCAAGAATATTATGGTGTCGGCCAATACTCGGTCCGCTACGGGTTGCTATATTTCCATTCTCAACATTCTTCAGGGTGACACGGATCCCACTCAAATTCACAAGGCATTGCAGCGGATTCGAGAACGACAATTGTTGCAATTCATTCCCTGGGGACCGGCCAGTATTCAAGTGGCACTGGCACGCAAATCGCCCTATTTGGAATCCCCGCACAAGGTAAGTGGCTTTTTATTGGCCAATCACACCTCCATGGCGGAATTGATGGATCGACTGTTGCATCAATACGATCGCATCAAGAGTCGCAATGCATTTTTGGACAATTATCGACGAGAACCCATGTTTCAAGATTCACTCGATGAATTTGATCATGCACGAGAGACGGTGGTGGATCTGATGGAAGAGTATAGAGCATGTGAACGGCCGGATTACGTCGAGTATGGAATGATGGCGGCCAATGATACTAGTCGAATGCCAGGTGAGCAATCACAGTCATCAACGGCGGGTGGCAGTCTGGCGAATAGGGGTGACCTCATGATGGGGACACCGGTTTCGGGGTCCCATGGAATGCGATAGAGTATTATTAAAAGAAAAAGAATTTCTATCGACGAACTTTTAGGTCTATCTTCTATCGACGAACTTGTAGGTCTATCTACTAGGACGTTCGGCCATAAAAGTAGCTTTCGACGGGCGTTTCCCTCAAGTTCCCAATAAACTATCGTCCTCATCAAATTTTCAGAGTCCTAATCCTACGTACATGGAGATACCTCTTGCGTCAGGAGTCGGCATTCCCTCTCTTCCACCAAGTTCAATAGGCAGCCCTGAACCGAAGATCTTGATTTGTTCCTACCGGTATTCGCGCTAGCTTATGTTCATCCCTTTTTAAAATGGCAAGAACGAAAGGCGTCGAGATTACGTTTGCTGGCCAACGTAGTACTGTAGATTGCAAGCCAGGTTTCTTCGTCGTTGACTAGTTATCGTGTGTATTGACGACAGCGCTCAAATTACTTTGGTTGGCTGGAGCTGTTGCCGTCCTCGTTGTTGCTACTGGTGTTGTTGTTGTTTTTGCGTTGTTCTTCTGGATGCATGCGACTGGAAGTCCCATGAGCATCGAGATCTGCCCGGGTATCCCGTCTCAGCAAGAATTCCGGAGGACAGGGAGCACCGCCTCCTTCTTCACCTGGTCCTCTTCGTTTCATGCCACCAGCTGCCACTTCTTTGGGTGCTACCACTGCCATGAGAACATTGGGAGGATTTTCCGCAATCCGTTGTGCAATCAACCGAGAGGCTTGTTGTTCCACAATGTGAAGTTGATTTTGCAGTGCCAGTGCCTGGCTTTCCCCGTGTTGTCGCATCTTTTTCTTTTGGTCAATAATAAACTGTAGTATGGGTGTGGGTGGACCAGTGATATAATAGATACGTTCCACGGATTGAGATGGTGGTGGAATTACGAAAAGGCGTAAAACAACACAGGAACAGGTTTTCATACCTTTCCAATAATGTTCAGCGCTTTCTTGGAATATCCCGCTTCTCCATTCCTACTAACTTTGTGCACGGCGCCACCAAATTGCTGGATTAGCCGTCCTCCTGTCCCTGTCTTGACATCAGGGTCTTTGGAAGCAACAGAAGGAAGAGATGGGTGCGGTTTTAAAAGTGAGCTGTCTCTTCCTATTTTGGTTTTCATCAAACATCCCAAAAAATGTCCCAGCGCTCTACCATGGCTGTCACTTACCAATAATGTGCAAACAAGACCAGTCATCACCCGCATCCACCAATTGTTCTGCTTCTTGAATCAAAGCTTCACCCTGAATAAAAATTCCAAATTTAGCCCTCGGTTTGACTTCCGGCAGCAGCGACAACAAGGACCCAATGGCAGCTCCTTGGCCAATGCCTAGAATGCCCCAAAATGGCATGCTTTTCCAGATCTGCTGTAACAAGCAAAGGGAAGCATCGAGCCCCAACAATTGTTCCTGTTGTGGGGAATCTTCACCTGGTCGCCGTTGGTCTGTTTCGTACCATATACGGTCCGTATCTCCATCCAGTTCGGAAACACACAAAGGACTGTTGATGTATACCAAATCAATTCCATGCTTCTGGTACAGTCGGTCGCCCAACATGGTCAAATGAGTCTTTAACCCGGAGGCACTGGAGTTGGCATCGTGCAGGCAAAGAATTCGAAGTCCGGTCGGTAACGAGTCCTGTTGCTGTTGTTGATGATGACCTTCTGATCGTTCATGGGTTCGTGGTGGCGGAGAGGGACCTTTGTCGTCTGGAGAAGTCGGATTGCTATATTCCATCGGCATGGTTGGTCTGCTGTTGATGGTGCTTTTCCGTCTTTGGAAGGAAGGAGTGAGAAAGGGAAATGGGATTGCTTGGGAGGTGTGCAATATTATTTTTGTTCTAATAGTACGTTAAAATGCGTGTTTGGAGTCAGCTAGTCAGTGAGATGGGCGGAAGCACACCATGGAAGAGGTCAACTTGCCCCATTTTTTGGGTTGGACTTCATCGAAAAGCAAACAGTCCTGGACTCGACGAGTTGTGCAGTGCAGGTCTTGCTACTCGTAGTGGGCGTAGCTCAAACTGTTTTGTCCAAGGGGCTGATCCAGAAGTTTGAATTGTTGGTTGGCTCTACAGATACTAGCTAGGCAGGCATTCCATGATGAGTACTAGGGACCGGTAGGCCACAAAGTTCTATCATTGTGTCTACATGACGCTAGCTAGCTAGGTACTTTACTGCGCGCACGTGATGATTTGCATCAGTTAGGGCGTCACAGGCCGATAAGACTGTCCGTCAAGTCCCACAAGTTCTTGGCTTTTGCATCGTCACTGGCTTCCTTGCTGCACTGAGTCTCGGCGAATTGGTTTCCAAGTGCAGCATCTCCGTACTTGCTCGATCCAGGCGCACTAGAGTAGTATCCACCACGAGTATCCACGGTTGTCGTATAGTATAATGTCCCACCCCCGAATGTTGGGGTCTCCCCGACTTTGAAAACGTCTGTTGCTACCACGTCAAACACCTGCATAGTAGGAGGAGAGATCATGATTCGTCAGTCATCCATTCAAAGAGAGTAATGGACCCACTATACAGCACATTATTTCTTGCTAGTACCTTTGTGAAGAGTGGATTCTGATCGCGAAAGAGTCCCGTGCTGACAATAAGGCCTGGATTGAAACAATTTGCAGTGATTCGCTTGGTTTCATCAGACGCTTCTAGCCTCTTTTGAAGTTCTCTGGTAAAGAGTACATTGCAGAGCTGGTTGGGGAAGAAAATAGACAGCAAGAATGAGGTCCTCGCCTGCCAGTTCTCTGTTGCTGCTTCCAGTTGAGATCGTACCTTGCTGTCTTTGTACGCCTTGTCGGCATTGAAGCTGGCTCCATCCACCATTTCAAATAATTTTCCATCTCGTTTCAAGCCTTCCAAGTCCCCGAGGGTAGCCTTTTCTCCTTGTGCCCCACCTGAAAGCAATCAACACAGGATCAGGAAGGAAATCAAAACGCCATAAATATGACTACGTGGGCTTACCAGGTGATTCGGGGTCGTGAACACCAGAAGCAGTGATGACAATCTTTCCGTTCGGATTCATCATTGGCAAGAGCAGCTTGTTCAGGGCAAAGTGGCCAAAATGATTTGTGCCGACTGCATGCAAGAGTATACGAGAAGACACTGTGAGATTCTCGTCGGAGGCGCCTGTTTTCCTTCATTCCAATGTCTGACTGGTGAACACACCTGTCAATTCAAAACCATCCTTGGTCCTTGCCACATCCACGGCACTGGTATCACGCGCAAGCCCCGCGTTCAAACCCAAGATATCAATTTTCTTGTTGCTGCCCAAAAGAGAGGGCAGCTCCTTCGCAAACGCTTGGATGGATGCCAGACTTGCCAAGTCGCATTCTGCTGGCACAAGGTTTCCAGCTGTGGAACCAATTCGTTGAATGGCCCCGAGTGACTTCTCCATGGTGCGACAAGGCATCACAACAGTATGGCCGTCGGCAGAGAGTCTCTTGACAGCTTCAAAGCCTATTCCCGAGTTGGACCCCGTCAAAATAATGGTTTTCGGTTCTCCTTCGGCGTGGGCAGCCAGTGGCGACAAGGTAGTCGCAGATGCCGGTATCAGCAGCATGGACGACAAGGCTAACCCAGCATTTTGGATAGCTTCTCGTCTCGATACTACCGAAGGATCATTGTCGTTATTGTCTTCGTCGCAAGCACTGACCCTGGTTCGTTGGCGACTAACCGTGGACCGAAAGGAATGGGACGTAAAGGCAGCAGAGAAGTCTGCCAGAGAGAGAATCGTAAGGACAAGTAATGACCTCATGTTACAACTCGAGATCCCTTCGTTCTATCTATCAGATTGGCTTGGCTCTACTTCTTGGCTTGGATAAAGGGTATAATGGATCTCCTCTGCTATTACGATACTTTTCGTGTTGCAAGTGTCAAATTGCATTTTGGGCAAGATTTCGTATCCTTGGGACTGACGTCATCGAATGCAATCAAAGATTGCAGATTCGATGTAATGCTAACCCTACTCTGTGATTATGGCAACTCCGAGTACCATCTGTTGCAACGTGACATATACACGCGTTGATCCGTTAAAAGAATTAATAGAAGTACTACCAGAATGTCACACGAACGGATGCTTAGCAACTTAACGCTTTAAGCGTCAAAAGCTATGGTACTTAGGAGATCCCTCCAAGCTCGATATCGCTGACACTCACATTTTGCAAAGGTTGTTCGCTGACTTGTGCGTTAGGAGTTTTCTCGCTGCGCTCAAGCAACAAAGAAACAAGCGCCCTGGACGAGATCATCGTGTCTACCGTCGAAATAGGAAGCAGTTGCCTTTCTTGTTTGACTGCAATGCCTGGTGGTGGCTTCCTCCGAAGCA
Source organism: Seminavis robusta (assembly GCA_903772945.1). Lineage (NCBI taxonomy): Eukaryota > Bacillariophyta > Bacillariophyceae > Naviculales > Naviculaceae > Seminavis > Seminavis robusta. Next base: position 9,749 of record CAICTM010001604.1, read on the forward strand.
AGGCATCGGAGAACACGAGATGAAGTTTCTCGGCAAGATGGGACGAGGCCAGCAGCGGCAACGACAACCTGCTGCGCCGCCGCCTCGTCCTCCCAAACCAATGGGACATATAGTGGATCTCACTCCCGAACCCTCCCCTGATCATCGTCAATCCACACCTAGAACCCGATCGATCGCTCCACCACCGAAGGCCGTGCCAGGACTATCCGTCCATATACCGGAACCGTTCACTCGGGATGAATCCCAGGAATCACAACAGGAGGAGGCGTTGCGACAGTTGCAAAGACTCAGGCTGGAGCTACTTGGCGAGAGAAAACAACAAGAGCAGGCTGTCAGAGAAGCAGCAAGAAAGGCCGAGGAGAACAGACACCGGCACAAAAGGCAGCAAAAGCAGCTCCAGAAACTACAACAACAAATGCAAACACAGCATTCGGAACCGTCCACACAGCTACCGCCAAAACGCGCGCAGCAACAATCGTTCTCCGGTAGCGTTCCCGTAGTTCCTATTCAATCGCCATACTACTCAACGTATAGTCCTGCTGACATTTTGAAGTCTCCGCTTTCCTGTCTGAGCAGCGAACACATGCTGAGTCAGGTTCAAGACGAACCTGTCAATCGGCACGAAGAAACCCCTCCTTCCAACAAAGACGATGATGGGGAACCAAACGTCGAGCTGCAATTGGAAGCAGCTCTTGCAACACTAATAGAGCCAAATCCGGAGATGTCACAGAGACAGTCTTCCCTTACACGACGAGCATCCTTCCAGGCGTTAGCAAAAGCCGCGCTGAGAGGAAGCCCCAAGAGCTCCAATCAGGAGACGTCGTCGATAACCCCTCCAATAATACCACCGAAGCAGAACGGTGAGATGACGACTTCCCTTATACCAGGCTATGACGAGCAAAAATCCTTGGAGAAACAGTTTGCGGGTTTGCCAGGTGCTAGACCTCCAGGGTCCTCGAGATCCTTCGACAATCATTCCTTCATCGTGTCAAGCGGCAACAAGTCAATTGGCTCGTCAAGGCCTAAATTCAAGTCGGTGAACGAAAAACAACAACCTCGACGGCTTGATGAAATGGTCTCCGTTGTGCCTTGTGATTCTTACACTCCGCCAGTAGAGCAACCGAATTCATTACTAACAATCAAGAAACTCCCGAAACGACTGCCTAAGCGACTCCCCAAACAACATCGAGCTGATACTGTGCGCTTTGACAAGGGGCTAAGCTGTGTTGATCCGAACAATCTCAAACCACAAATGCAAGAAATTCTTCAGAAGAAGCCCAACGTCCACAGGATGCCAGATAAACAAGTTGGAATGATCGTTGAAGCTGTAGATCTGGTTGACGAAAGCAAACGAAAAGGGAGGCTACGAATGCGAAAATTGAAAGAGCTTGTTCCGGATAGAGTCATGGAAACGTGGTCGCGTGCTGTTAGCCCAAAGAAACGGCCCGGATCGACTGCAAGCGGCCACACAGAATCCGAAACCAGCAAATATTGGAAGAGTAGCAAAACAGGGGAAGCTCAGTCCGTCGATGATCGCTTGTGGGTCAAGCAAACCATCGAGCAGCAAAACTACAAGATTACGAAAGTGTTGGGGTCTGAAATGCTGAAAGTACAACAGAGGATGCAGGATGAAAGGGGGATTGCAGGAGACGTCTTCCTTCCGATCTCACCGGGAGGACCAGGAAGGGTGGAGGAAAGGAATACTGCGGATGCTTCTAGGACTGGTGCCAGTAGTAGAAACGGGAAAAGTTTGACAAGTAAGGTTCCCTCAGAGACATCAGGGAAGCAGAAAGACAACGACATTGGTCAGGACTATAATATCGACAACCCACAGAAGAACGAAGACTCGTCGAAGAAGGCATCAATGCCTTTGAAAGGTATTATTAAAGCAGGGGCTAGTATGGCACGGCGTCTGACGCAAAAGGAGCTTCTTGCTTCTATGGCAAAAGAATTGGCAGACAAGAAAACAGAGGCGATAAAGAAGCGAAACGACTCTGCAAAGGAGGCAAAGGGCGAAATGCCACCCCCACAAAAGAGCTTGGACAGCGCACTGGGAAAGCTGGAAAATTCGAGAAGGGGGCGTCCACCGATGGCAAGATATTTGCGGGTTGACAGCAGGCCCACTTCTCCAAGGCAAGAAGAGGGCGCTGGCGGCTCTTTCTGTGTAGCGGGCAGTCCGTCGTTGGAATCCTTCAGTTCCTACGCATTCAACCAATCAATTGCCAATGCCATGAAAATGTTGACCGACCAAGAGGGAGATGGTTCCGCTCCAAATGTGCTTCCAATAGACGACGAAGACGAGCATCCCTTGGACATGAAGGAACTAGCGCCGCCGACTCCAGCTGTTCCACGGACTCCATTCAGCGAACAAGAACTGGCTCAAAAGAAAACCCAGGCTGTCCACGATGCGAAGAAAATGATGCTGTTCTCGCTGAAAAAAAGAATAGTGGCGGAGCTCAAAAGACAGAAGATGCGAGAAGCTGAAGCTTTGGTAAGAGGAGAAACGATTCCTGAAGAAGAGAAGGAGAAAAAACTCGAAGCGGTCCGGAGGCTTCACTTACGGCGAGAAGCGCTGCAGCAACTCAGTGACGAGGATATCATGGAGGCCTTCACCAAGACATTGGCATTGAATCGAACCAAGCAAAGTTTTGGTGAGAGCACAGTCAAGCACAAGGGGGAGAAGAGCACAAAGTCAGACGAATCAGAATCGCACGAGAAGAGCACCAAGGCATCAAACAAAAAGACTGTCAGCTTCGCAAGACAACCAACGCCACCCCCACGAAAGGTGATGATATCATTAGATGAAACAGACAGACATAGCCTCAGCCCCAGCGACGACTGCGAGGACGACATCGCTGACGTCATGTCGGACGAAACAAACCACACTGCAAAGTACGGCATACTGTCGTGGGCCCAATGCGTGAACGAAGTAGGCAATGAGGTCTGTGCCAATGGACGAGTTGTGGTGACTGAAGCGGAAGCTGCCCAAATTCGGAATGCTGCTTTCGAAGCAGTGGACCTGGCTGCCAGGGATAGCTACCGAAAGGCGAAACAGAGGCTTTGCACCCCACCTTCTCATCATAGTCTTGACGGCGATGAAAGCTCAAGTGGGCGTTCCTCTGAAACGTCCTACACGAGTTTTTCGAAGTCGAGGCGTAACAAAAACCGCAAGGACACCGGGGAGAAATCCAGCAGTGGACAATCGAAGGACAAGTTGAGGGATGTCTTGTCGTACTCTGGATCCCTTGTCTCTGAATCCTCAAGGCGTTCGAGGGGAAGTCGCGAGACTCAAGATACCCGAGAAACTGAAGAAACCCGAGAAACTGAGTACACATCAGACACACGAGAGACCGAAGACTCTCGATTTACACACTCAACAAGGGGATCGTTTTTCACGTTTGACACGAGAGACAGTCACAGTCTCTTTGACAGGAACGGGCCAAAAAAGGGCTATCCAGCTTATAGTGTGGCCGGGACCGAATTTCTCTCGGAATACACGGATGAAACGTTCGAGGATGGGCTTTTGCAGTGCGGTGGTGGCTTCTGATATGTGCTGGAAAATCTTATCTATTTCAAGGCGAACGACTGTGAAACTTTTTCAAAAACTCATAAAAAATAGAATCATCTCTTTGCAGCATAGCAAGAGCGTTCGTTGTTCATACCAATACACTGTCTGTACCATCTTTTTAGCTGACGAAACCGTACTGCTCGGAAATCCAAAACTCTTAGCCAACTTACTTTCAGTGTGCCCAACTGTACCTGTAGTATGACGCACTGCACCGCAACGCTCCTAGCTAGCCTACCGTAGGAACCATTCTTCTGCTGTGAGGACATGGCAGCAGGGCGGGTGGCCACCGTGCTATGGCTGCGCAATCCCCACGGTGCTATGGCTGCGCAATTCAGTGTTTAGTTCCCAGCAGTTCTGGGTTGGTGAATGGGAAGTCCAATTCCGTTGCGACACAAGATCCAATACAGTTCCCCAATACTAGACTAATACAATCATTCGACAGAGCCTAAGGATGGATGAATACTAAAGGTTTACCTTTGTCGTCTATTCATTTCAAAAGATGGTACTGCTGAAGTGACTAGGAATAGAGGAGCGATGGTTGGGAATATCAGTCCGTGGTCGAATGGTTCGTTCGCTCATTCATTCATTCATTCATTCTTCTACCTTTTGGCGCTTTTGATGTTCTTCCGAGTGTCGTTCTGCAAATGCCAGTCGAATCTTCTCTTCAAACAGTGTCTTGTCGAAATTATTATTTCCTTGTGCGGCCTGACTCTGCAACAGAATGACACTGGTGTCATAGAGACTGCGTTTGTACCGCGTGGGTCGCAAATGTTGAGCCCCTTCCACATATCCATGTTCCTTGGCGGGCAGTACAATGTGCAGAGTGCACCGTTTGCTGTGGCACATGTCATTGTGCGCCCGTGCCGCAAATCGTTTGACGGCACTGGAGACTTTTTTGTGGTCCTTGTTGTCGTTATCCCCGACGGATGGTATAATCACCACAAAGGAAAGAGCACGATCGGTCTTGTCGGCTTGGGCCAACTGATGGGAAATATACTGGGACAAAAACTCCATGTACGCCGGTGTAAAGGGAGGATTGGCTTCTCCACAAACACCGTCTTGGAATGAGTCGCAGAGTGCCAAATCTCCGACGGATCCAAAGTGCCAATCCAACATGGGTTCAAATGCCGATGCAAAAAAGGGCAATGTGACATTGAGAGGGGATGCAAAGCATTCAAATACAACGGGAAAGAATTCTTTCAGAACGTCAAATCCCTGTTCGTTAATGGCGCCCTGCATTCCACCACCTCGAAAGTCATCCAAGAGTTGTCCACCCGAGAAGGAAGAGTATCGCAATGTGAGGACCATGAGGAGGAGATGGAGACTGTGTTGGACTCGTTTTCGTTTCCTCTTTTCTTGTTTCGTACTACTGGCTGTGCTTGCAACCAAGTCGTGTAGTTGGATCACTTTGTGGTGTGTTTCTAGAAATCGTTGTTGTAGTTTTTCGTAGTGTGAAATGGTGATTTTGACAATAAAGGGACTTTTCCATTTCTTTCGGGAATAGAGCATGGAGACGAGATAGCTGCCTCGTTCAATCTCCACTTTATCGGATTTGACGGGTGTTTGATGGCCACAGCGCAGGCGTTGACTGTGAATTTCGACCAATGCGGATTGTGTCCGACGAATCAATTCTTGGACAATCGTTTGGGCTTGATCTGGTTCGACCGACCCCGTTTCCCCGATTTCTTCCATTAATCGTTGCGATGAGGCGGATGTCAGCAACAGTGTGTGCGTGGGAAGCACGGGATCCTCGGCAATCTTTTTCTTCTTGGAGGGCGTCTGTCGTTCTTCCAATTTGACGTCCAACAACCACCGTTCAAAGGCGGGCATCTTCAAATCACGACACGAGTCGAGCAAGAACGAAGACAATTTCTTTACTTGAAAGTGTCGCGCCAGTTCCGTCTCGAAGCAGGGCAACAGACCCTCCTGGTATTCTCCGCCATTCAACCAAGACGACCAAGCTGCATCCCACGCATCCACTCGTTCCTGGCGTTTGTAGCCCACGGGTGTCACGGCAGGTTCTGGATTACTGGTAGTAATGGGGCTTGTCGTTGGTTCATTATTAGTATGAGTTGTCGACAAGAGCGGATTCGACGCTTCTTCCAAATCGGCCAAACAACTCTCAATGGACTCTCCTCCCACTGCAGCTGATGCTGATACACCACCAACGTCAAGATTCAGCAGTGGCTGTGGATCCGATCCACGCTGCCTCTTCTTGCCGCTACGGTGCTTGCCCATCTTCTCGCTGATGCTGTGAATGTACTAGCTAGTACCGTACTGTAATCCCGATTATCATTATCTTTCCTTTTGGTGTCTCTGCTTTGGTGGGTGGTTGCTTGGTGCTGGGTGCGAAGGCCAGACTGACACCAACAACGTGACCAAGGTGAACAAGAAAGTAAGTGAACAAGGAAAGACTTACAGTGGTGAATTCGGTTGCGGAACTAATGCTTCCTAAGTGATCCACAGCAGGAATAAATATATATAGGAAGTAACATTTATTTATTTTACGGCTGTAGGCGAAATGAATTATTGAGTAGATTCCGTGTACAGTCGTATGCAAAAAAGACAAGAAAGACACCGGAAGAGTGCGTCCCTGGTCGCTTTGTGTTCTCAACCCCTTGATTCAATCGATTCTTTTGGTTAAATCTCGTCGACGACTGCACTTTCATCCAAGAAATCCAGCTCGATCTTGAGCTATCTTGATAGCCAGGCTTAGCCGTTCATTCGTTTCATCAACAGTAAGCCATGGAATCGCATCATTCTTCATACATAGTTCCTGACCTCTAGCTAGCTAGCTAGTGGCCCAATAATGCAATAATTAGTAGTGGTACAGTACCGGTGCCGCATGGGACAAGAAAGTGAATCCGAATCGAATCCGAATCGGCGCATCGAAAGTTGCGGGTAATGGGCTTTTAGAGCAGTTTCTTCTGGTAAAACTGCTAGAGAGGGCTATTCTTTCACTTTGAGTCTTGCTATTCAATTCCAAAAAGCTTCCAAATTGCTACTTTCTTCCAGATTATGTCTCCTGTTACTAGTTGCTACGTGATTTGACGTAGAGTCATCTAGACTATGTCATTCTTCTACATTCAGTCATTCTTTTTTTCATTAATTCTTGGGAAAATAGGTAAATATATACGGTATTCCCGCAACTCCATTTGCCTCGCCGTCCCAAATCCTCCCTCCCCGAAAGCACAAACACAAAGAACTACACAAGGCGCGAGATCTCACAAAGCAGCAAACACAAAGCACAAAACACAACGCAGCAAATACAACAAGCAAATCACCCCAACAAAGCCAAGACGATACGATGAGCGAGGACAATGGCAACGGCAACGGCAACGACAATGAAGAGGAACCCACCATTTTGGAGATTGTTGCTAAGAGAGCTAGGCGGTGGCAGTTAGAAGAAGAGGCACACAGTGCCTTGGAAGGGAATCACATTTCGGTGTTGGTAGGAACCGGCAACAATACCGATGCTGCCCAATTGGACAAGGAAGGAGAAGCTCTGGATTTTATAAGAGGCAGTATTGTCAAGGATGTACCAAGAACTTGCCGTGCTGTGGACCAGCACAAGAAGGGACAGCAGATGCACAAACATCAGCACGTCATAACTACAGATGAATACCCGGATATCATCCCAGGAGCATATGCCCAAGCAGGCACTGGAACAGATGAGGAGAATCCAGTTGTTCAGCAACGCCGTCCACCACAAGAACAGCTTCAGAATCGTATGCCTGCTGCCGAGAACGGGACCGATGGTTTGGCAGTGGCCAATCCGGTCCAAGGACAGGATGTCCACAATCCCATAGACTTACCAACAGCACAAGACTACAATTTTGAAGCATCCAGACAACGAAATGAGAAGACTGTTGCTTTCAAACGGAACATTCTACTGGCAGTTATTTTGATGATTGCTCTCATTGCGGTCTTGGTTGCTGCTTTGTGCAAACCAACCAACCCAAGCTATGTTATTGTCATCGACGACACTATGCATCCAACTTCCAGCCCCTCTCCAGCCCCAACGTCCACACTTTCCTTTGAAGACCACGTGTTGTCCTTGCTACCAGATCACTCCATTGGGGATATTCAGAATCCCCAGTCATCACAGTTCAAGGCCCTTCACTGGATCCTTGACGGTGACACAACCTTGCCAAATGAGCGGATCCAGCAGCGTTTTGCTCTGGCCACACTCTATCATTCCACATCGGGAGAAAAGTGGGCAGAAAACTCCAACTGGCTCAACCACAGTGTCCATGAGTGTGCTTGGTATAACAAGAACAACTTTGCCAGCAAGGATACTCTTCAGTATGTCTATCCTGGGTATTTGGCTAATTTTGAACCTCCCATGCCCACATCGTGTGATTCCAATGGCCATTACACCAATCTATGGCTGGACCAAAATAATCTTGTTGGCCAGCTGCCACGAGAGCTGTATCTATTAACCTCTCTTCAAACAGTCTCATTGGCAATGAACCCAGGATTGCAGGGGAGCACCATCTCCACTCATATTGGCCACCTGCAAGATCTACGTGGATTGGTCATGTTCGAGATTATGCTTGGCGGTACCGTGCCCACAGAAATTGGTCTCTTGACTCAACTACAAGTTTTTGGTGTGAACAATAATCTCCTGGAGGGTCGAATTCCCAATGAAATTTGGCAACTCACGAAGCTTCAAACACTATCCTTCACTGACAATCCGAACTTGCGTGGAAGCATTCCATCTGCCATAGGTGCTTTGTCCAATTTGAGGTGGTTAGTAATGCTATGCGATTTGACTGGTAAGTAGATTCATTTCAAATGCAAATATTCCAGTCATAAGAGAAGGCTGCAGCCCACTACTTTGGTCACTCAAAGTTTGCTTCTCTTTCTTCCAGGCACGATTCCCACAGAGGTTGGGCTACTATCTTCTCTTGAATGGTTTGCCTTGGGAGACAACCGACTAACTGGGACACTACCTGTAGAACTTTCCTTGCTCTCAAATCTGGTGCTGCTCTCTGTGATTAACAACTCCCTTGAGGGCACAATACCTAGTGAACTGGGGCTTCTGACATCTTGCACAGTCCTTTCTCTCTCAGCCAACAGCTTTACAGGTCAAATCCCAAAAGAGCTATTCCATCTGACATCTTTGAGACTACTGGACTTGGGGGAAAACCTTTTCTCTCCAGGAACCCTCCCTACAGAAGTCGGCCAACTTCAGCTGATGGAAAAGTTGACTTTCGATGATGCTCAGCGCATAGGGCCAATACCATCAGAGCTGGGACTCCTCACTCTTCTGGGGCGGCTAAATATGCGCGTCAACTCTTTTTCAGGCACTATTCCAGAGGAACTAATGGTGCTGCAGTGGTCTTTGCATACAATGAGTGTGGAAGATAACCCCATGCTCTCTGGAACTGTCCCCAAGGGCCTATGCAACATCAATGGGACCTGCATTCCAGATGGCATCATAAGTTGCCAGGGAAATGATGGGCTGCATGGGTCTATCAGATTTGACTGCACGAGCTTGCTCTGTGGTTGTAATTGTGCAACCTGCAATGATGGCGATAGTTGAGCTACAACTGTGACCACTCAACAGAGTATAAGACACTGGATCTCCGTTTCGTTCAAGTCCATCGCTGTGTTTAAGCAATAGCAATAGCTAGATACCGTACTCAGGGACTACTTGTTGATTGCAATCAGTAGCTTGTGCATGGCTACCGTACCGGTGGCCTTGCTCATCATGTAGCCGAACATTGAGTCGAAGCCTGTCGTTTGCCTTGGTTTGGATTCCCTACTAGCTGGTCTAGCATGCCGACCTGCAAAACATTGACACGGCCACCGGACAGGCATCTCCTTGTGCTTGGGCTTGCTTGGCGTCAACTGCTCCCACGACTCCTCAAATTTTTGGCTGTTCGCTCTGCGCCCATACTCCCACGGAACTGCAAAGTAAAACTCACACCTGATAACAGTTGTATTAGTCTTGCTGGATGAATGTGTAATACCGGTACGGTCGAACGCACCAAAGTTTCGTTTTCGCTTGCAGCCGACCGCACCCGATCGCACCCGATCGCACGACCCACAAGATTTTGTACGTTTCGAAGTTGAGGTAAACATTCTCTCTTCATAGATACATGTACCGGTATTTGGGGTATCCAGAGTACAATTCTTTCGGCCAAATCTGTCGATGAGAACCACGTGCTTTCGGTTCGACGGCTCGACGGACTGATCGGCACTCCCATCATCGTTTCCCCCTCATATTTCGCACAAATACCGTTGTGGAATTGGCTCTGGTTGAGGCTCTGTTGGCATTGGTTGGTGAGGCACCTTTTCTGTATCGAAACACAACACAATGATGATCGTCAAAGCTACCATAGTGCCATTCTTTCTGCTTCTATGGGCCTCCTCCTGCAGAGCAAGTGCGGATATTGAAGAATTCTTCACGGATCTAGAGGATATACCCAACCCTTCTTGGTTTTCTCTCAAGGAAACTTTGGTCGTTGGAGAAAACTCGTATGGGCCGGCGTATGGATCTACTATCCAAGTAAATCACGATGCGGTTCAGGTTGGCAGGTACGCTCATCGCGAGATCAGTCGACCCACTGCCCTTCACAGTGTCACCAATAGCCACGTGAGCCCGAAAGATTGGGATCAGATGTCACGCTGGTACCAAGAAGACGGCAATACGCAGGTCTTTCGTCTTTTCCCTGGCGACGATACCATCCGCAATTCCCGAGTCAATGCTCCACGGTCTGAAGCTTATGGACTCGTTGGGTGGCTGCGAGGGGATGGTTGGTTTGAATGGAGCGGACGTTACACCTTCTTGAAAGTCCGCCCCGGTGCTGTGCTTCAGATTAAACACAACAGCACTTACTGGAGTTTACAGCTGATCCTCGAAGAAAACGCCGATGGGACGTTTGATCTCAAGTACGTCAAGCTGCGGAACATAAGCGCAAAGACGCTTCTGATGCAAGATGTGGTTGGAAAAGGAGTTGATATCAGAGTCCTTGATGATGGAGAAAACCACAAGGTTTATGTGAATGGAGAACTTAAGGTCACAAACAAGATGACTGATCGGCCAGAAGGTGAGGACAACAGAGCCCGCTGGGGTCTGTACAGTCCAAAAAGCGCAATGGATCGAGACATTCTGATGTTTGTGACGGGAGCCTATGTAGGGCCAGCGCTTGAAGAAAGTGATGACTGGACGGATCCAGAGACAGACTCCCCCAAGAATATTTGGGGCTTCTGGGGTGGGTTCTTCGACTGGTTAGTTCCTGACAAAGTCAAGGCCTGGTTTTCCAATAGACCCGGATTTGACAGCTATAAGGAGGGAAGCGCTGATTTGTTGGCCTTGATTGAAAAGCTCGACGCCGAACCAGACCCGTCGTTCTACGACAAATATTACAGCAACCCCGACAATGAAGGATACGGATATCTTTAGAGAGTAGCAAGGAATTCCCCTGTGCGAACGATACCACAGGATTTAGATTAGAGTTTTTTATAAGATCAAATAATGACATTTTCTACAGGTCGTACATTTGAAGCATCAAACAAACCGGAATTCGATCGAATGCCATCTTTCACAGTCTCGCATGCTGTCTCATGTACCGGTACATTGTACCTCGCACCTGAGCGCACCTGAGAAGGATGAGTGGTTAATAGCGTCCGCGGACGGCTGCTTTCAGCAATCACTTTCTGCACCATTGCCGCACCATCGACAAGACTTAGCTCCGTCAAAAGCACCATCCTGTGCAAAGCCAACTAGCTTGATTTCTTCTTCAGTTTCGCCACGAGCTCATTGTTGACCTTTTGCCACCTGTCAATTGTAGAGTTGGATTCTTCAAGCTGTTGCCGTAATCGCTGGAGCTCTTCGTCTTTGCCCTTTTCAGCAGCCAATAATTGTTCTCGTAGACGTTGCAATTCTCCTTCTTGATCTTTGTTGTTGCCTGTCGTGTCCATGGCGTCACCATCATCATCACCCCTCTCAATGGACGGTTGTTTGTCGGATGTCATTTTCTTGTTGGAGCTTGTGTCGATTCTCTCGGATGCCCGTTTTCGCCATGGATTCCTGAATCGTTCTGCCTTTTCCAAGGCAATATCAGCCCTAGCCTGTTTATTCTTGGTACTAGGTTGTGTCATGTTGCTTTGCCAGAGCATAACGGGAGTCCATTTCACCTGCCCTGCATCTGGTGGAGGCGTGGGATACTTTTGCAAGGGCGGCAGCAGTTCGGGAAGTGCCGTTGATCTGGACTTGGCTCCTCGATGCCTTTTCGTTGCAAACATGCCTTGATCATTACTACTTTGGCCAGCATTGGACTCTTCATCGGGCAACTCAATGACGGTCACGCTGGCAATGGAATGTTGCTGGCCCGCTTTCTTCTTGTCACTCACGGAAGTGTTGCTATTGGTGGCATTCCACGGCTGCACAATGCGAACACAGACTCGGGAATCGACATCCCATATCCTCAAGGTACCCATGGCATCCCCACTGGCGACATACTCGGTATGAGTGGCTTGGTCGCGCCAAGCAGCCATGGCAGTCACTGCCTCCGAATGTCCCGTCAGGGTTGTTTGATAGGATAATTGTTGCTGATGTTGATTTGCAACGGGTGTAGTATCGGATGCACTACTCACACGAGCTCCCAACTGTATCGTCTGATGCAGACTGTACTGATCCATATCCAAACAGAAAATGGTCCCCAGCTGCCCCCCGGCATAGATTCGTTGATGTCGTATCGTCAAGCTGGACACGCCTTGTGGCAATTGTATTTGTGCCAAGACTTGTTCGGAAAATGTTTCCAACACCAAAATCATTCCATCTTGCGATGCCGACACCACTCGACTCTCCGAGAGTGCCGCGACGGCGGTAATGGGTACAGCGTGTTGTGCCCAGGTTCGAATGGGCAAGACTTGTTGTTGTTGGGACTGTACCATATCACGCAGCGCCCATAAATGTACCATTCCATCCTGTCCTCCCGTCACTAGGAATCTCCCATTATCGCCCACAAAACACATGGCACTAATGGCGCGGTAATGTGCTCTACGGACGGTTTGTATCAATTCTCCGGATAGCGTATACCATATATAGAGACACCCCGAGTTTCCTCCGGCAATGGCATAGTGTCCACAGGGAGATAGTCGTAGTATTGTCGACAGAGTGGCTTCTGGCAGTCTAGCCTTCCAGTGTACCTTGGGATGCGACGGATGCAAGGAAACCAACATGGCCATGCAATCCTTGTTGTTTTTTGCGGCATATGCCATGGCCAGCGGTGCGTTGGAGAATTTGAGCAATGGAAAGGGGGAAATCGAGCAGACACCCAGTTGTTGTTGCTGCTGTGACGCTGCCGTGGTGCATGCCAAATCTCCGGAAATGGTGAGCGACGACGCCACCGATCCTACTTGTGGATCTACCATGGCCACTGCTCCTGCCGTCATGGCATTGGTGGACGGCTTGGTAGTCGTCACGGAGAGCAGCGTTCGTTTGGGTCGATTGCACGCATGATTTGCATCTCGTAAGTGGGCTGGAACGTCCGGCACCAGGATGGTTTCCGGATCCATTTTTTCTTCGAACCTTGGTGATCGATGGACTGCACAAGACGTGCTGAGTGGTCTTTCAACAACTAAATAGAGAGAACAGGAGCTGGATATCCCCAAAACTCTTCTTGACAAGGTAAAGGAGGTATGATTTGACTGATGCTAGCCCTGGTTATAGACTCGACTTCTCTCCTCTCCTTCCCTACTCTGGACGCCCTTCTTGCAATTGTCCAAGCAGATCGAGTGTTTTCCTCCTTTTGTCTTCTGGTTTTCGAGGGCTCATTTTTCCTTCCACTGGTTGTCAATCAGTCACGAATCCTGTGATCACGAGTTGAGTCAGGAGTGGAGCACGTTCGGAGTGCAGAAGGCTGTCTGATAGGCTAGAAACTAGTTGAGCATGGTATAACGCTTGTTGGCGTTCAAGCTCCAAGGATGTGATCATTTCTACCTATTGTATGTCATTGAGTTGATTTTCTGTTGACTCGACTCTAACTAGCTAGAGATGCTGATCCAGTTATGATACTGACATACGCACGTGTGTGACGTGGCGTCCTAACGCTAGTTTTAAGTCTAATCTCACAATATTCCGATCGTAGTTCACTCTGAATTCAGAAGCAAGTTCGGTTGGAATTTGCACATCAAGCAAAAGAAACTTCCTGCGTACATTCTACGCAGCCGTGTACTAGGCGTTTGTTGTAAACAATTCGAAAATTCGCGTCGATTATATTAACAACGGTATCAGGTGTATAAATACGAAGTTATCCTTTTTCTTTTTATCATTACTTGCGACTCTTTACACAAGCCGCATACTGTTGTTTGTTATTTCCTTTTGAGGTTCATTATCTCACCATTGGAGGAGCCTTGGTAGTCTTGGCCATTGCTCTAGTCAGGCGGAGTCCTACGTGCTCCTCTGCTTAGTTGGTGCGTACTGAGCCACATTGGACAAAAATAAGACCTTCGTTATAGATTCCGCAGTCAGTTTTAAACCCTCTCCTCCCCTCCATTTTTCTATGGAAGAGATTTGATTTCTTTTAAGAGTAAAGAGGTTTATACTCAGCAATCAATAATTCCTGCTGGGTGATTCAGAAGAAGTTAGATTGCTCTTTTGGATTTTGAATCCTAGTATCTGTAACTAGGCCACTTAATTTCGCAACCAAAAATTACCTGGAGTGCATTGATGTATTACAAAAATTGCAAGTAGAAAAATCCAATGCCGACGTAAACAAACTGTTACGCTTATACCACATCATTGCCATGGTCCGAGCTTTATAGTTGCTGGGATGAAAAATACGAAGTAAACCAATACGTCCAGAAACCTTATTATGAGTATATTGATGAAATTGGGTGCCCATTCTAAACACCTCCCATTCAGAATATACCAGTGTCATATAGGTGTGTCGGGCGCACGGAACTACACTTACGATATTTTTGGAGCGATTTTGCTTTTGCGATTGAACCGAAGTGCCTACGATTACCGTGCGTCTTTCACCTCATTTAAGCAAGCAGCTGAGATGCTAGTAGATGTATGGTGAATACATTAGTTTAAAGCTGTAATTGTGGGAAAAGGACGTGATTAGTAATTTGTGTGGTAACTTAAATGATTTCATATTCTACCTAAATTTATAAGTACTGATGAAACGAAAAATTTCTTTAATGTTTCTATTCTTATTGCTTTTTTGGGTACCTTTTTGTAAACCCAATGATTATCTATACTTTAAGGCAATAATTTCTGGTGAATTAATTCAAACTAAAGTTGGAATAAACGAATGATCATGTCATTAGACAGGAGGATTATTAAACATCAACAATAAAATGGTTTGATTCTATGTCATCATTTGGGGAAAATAATTCCTATTACGATTCTACTCAAAAATTAAGGTAAGTATCAAGGATTTAAAAATAGTTCAGATAATCATGTTCCTTTTACCTCAACGGTCATAGAAAACGCTCAAAAAAATTCTGGTCAACTTTAATTAGGTTTTAACAATCATGTTAACTTCAAGTCAGGATAGTTGTGAGAGACGAGTTAAGTTACTTTTTTCTTATGGGGTGTCTCGTGCTCATATAAGGACTTTCAATGGGTAAAGGCAGGTGGTGCATGGTGCGTAGACTCCTCTTTGTTCGAGGCGGAGTTTTCTTGTATAAGGCATAAGACAACGGCTGGTAAACTAAACGTTTCTTTTTTGCTGAGACTTGAAGATGTGAATGTTTGAAACTTCATGTTGAATCGACAGCTTTTTTGCTTCCTATGCCATAGAAGAGTCGGACTTTTTTGCCACTATGAGGGATTGACTTGAGTATGGGGCTTTTACTCTTATGTTTAAAGCAATCTTTATAAAGGGGCGAATTTAGCAATGGGAAGTCTTAATACGTCTGATGCTGTGGATTCGTTATGAATAAGCTTGTGGGATTATGCTCAAAGAACAATTCATGATTGTTGAGAAAGTGAGCTCCTGTTTGAATTTTTGACGGTGAAATCCAAGACAGTAGCTGGAAACGGTAGACGGGGAAGTGGGACCGAAATATTTATGCCAATTAAAGAATCTAAATGAATAATTTCGACTATTCCTAGTATTGTATTCCTTTCATAGGATGTGGCCCAAACCTTTGATATGGGACAGTAGAGTTCCTTCTTGGGAAGCTTCCTGTCGCATTTTTTCCATCAGGAGAGATACGGCCCCTGGTTATAGAGCAGAATGTTGGTTCCAGTGCAGGCAAGTAAATTCTTCCTAATCAAATTCTGCTTCATGGAACCAATCAATGGCTGGAATTTATAAATAAAAGCTTTTCCTGTAATAAGGGTTAGTTCTATTTTTTTTGTGACTGAGATATAGAAAGTTTTTTTTTGTAAAAGAACGCCTCCAACAACATCAATTTTTGGACTTTGTTTGCGGAAACTTCTTTTCTCTGGGTAATGAAAGGTAATTTTTTCCGCTTTTTTATTTTTTTGCGCAGTCTCATTTTCTGGATTTGGTAATTTTGTAGATAGAAATGAATTTTTTTCTGTCATTGCATTATTTCCAAAATTACCTAATATAAAGGTTTCCTCTTCTGTCATTCGCGTCAAATCTTCCCAATCATGGTTTTTTAGCATTTTCTACTTAAATTCTTCACCCTAGAAATTTCCCTTTAAGGTTTATGGCGTATAAACATGATCTTTATTTCCATTGTCTTCCTATACCCAAGCCTGAGGTGTTCACGAAGAAACAGATACCGGATACCTCGCTGAGCTTTGA